>SMGU01009241.1:0-18396 GCA_004348175.1 Puccinia novopanici
TGATTTGTTGTGAAATGTAATGGAATGAAGTTTCACAGTCTCCCCCCCTAAAAAAACAAAAGAACAAAGACAGAAAAGATAGGAAAAAGAAGGGAAGGAAAGAGAGGGAAGGAAAAGAGAGAAAGAAAAGAAAAGAGAAGGGAAGGGGAAGGGTGGTCCAGAATCGTGGGGGTTGAGTTGCCAGAGCCGCCATCCGGACCAAAAGCCTGTGACAAAGAACGGGTTTGCGGTGCTCACGACGTGGCCAAGGTTATGTTTGATACAACGAAGATGATGATGGGTAGAAACCCCTTGGCGGTGCAACACTATGGGAGGAACTTACTTCTGAGATTTCCTCAGGCGCCTCGTCCTCTCCTGAAAAAAATGGCTTGACTTTGGAAATGTGGAATGTTTGGTGTCTTCGGTCGCCTTCTGGGAGTTCAAGTTCGACATTCTGATTGTGATTGAAAATTCGGGAGATGTGATATGGTCCCTCAAAACGTTCCTTGAGTTTGTCTTTCCCGGCCTTGCGTCCTCGCCAATCGGCTGAGTCAAGAAGAGCCCATGACCCAGCTTTAAGAGGCATTGGGGCCCGGTTTCGCTTGTTATGTTGAATTGCTTGACGAATCCTGCTCAGCCAAAGAGCATCCTGCACATTTTCCCAAGCGCCCTCCCGTTGGTGTAACCACGCTTGAAGGGATTGAGGTGCCTCGCGTCGATCACCTGTAGGCTGGAAGAGTTTGGGCTTACGACCAAAGACGAGTTCAAAAGGGCTGATCCCAGTCGATACATTCATTGCAGAGTTTATTGCAAACTCAGTGGCCGGAAGAGCGTTCAAACACTTCCCTTGTCGTTTGGCCATGAAGGAGCGAAGGATCTGTCCCACTGTCTTGTTGGTTCTCTCACTCCGCCCATCACCTTGAGGGTGGAATGCCGAGGACATATGGAAGTTGATGTTTAGTTGAGACATGAGGGCTTTCCAGAATTTAGAAGTCCAGCTCTTGTCGCGGTCGCTGATAATTGATGAAGGTGCGCCAAACGTCGCCATCCAGCCATTGAATAATCTGGAGGCAGTTTTCTCCGCTGTGTCCAATTGCAGTACAGGGATGATTCGAGTGAACCCCGACAAGCGGCATGTGCACGTAAGGATCATATCATAATGATTCGACGATGGGAGCGGACCCACAAAATCTATCGCTAGATCTGTAAGGGGGGCCCGCGGTACTGGTGGAGTCAGCATCTTTCCTAACGGAGCTGTTGTGGGGGCCTTGGTGCGTTGACAAGTGACACAGCGATGAACGAAGTCTTCAACATCTTTCCCCATCCGAGGCCAAAAAAAATCCCGGCGCAGTTCTGTGACTGTTTTCAAGAATCCCAAGTGTCCTAGACGAAGATGAGCTTCTTCTATGAGCTTGCTGCGCAGGTCGGCTAATTGCGGAATCACCAATCGTCCATCCACAAACATCAGGCCCTCACTCTCAACACAGTTGTCTCAAAGGGGTAACACCTTCTTGAGTGATAGACAGAAGTTGTCTTCCTTGTACCCTTCAAGAATGCTGGACTTGAGTGATGCCAACAGTGTTGTCCCCAGCTCTGTGAGAGCAGCAACGCACCGAACCTCAGATACGCCAAACTCCTGTCCGTCTTCCGTATTGCCTTTACGAGATAAGGCATCCGCGACTGTGTTGTCTTCTCCTTTGATGTATTCAAAATGAAGGTCAAAATCAGCTAAGATTTCAGTCCATCAAGCTTGACGGCGACTGAGATTCTGTTGTCGCAAGAGATGTGTCAACGAGTGGTGATCTGACATTACGTTGATCTTCATTCCTAATAACAACATTTTCCATTTTTGGAGAGCATGTATCACCGCTAGAAGCTCTTGCTCATGTACCGGGTAATTCTGTTCAGCCGGTGTCATCAAATGCGACTCGTACGCGATGGGAGATGCAGACTTCCACTCCTTGCCTTGAAAGAGCGCTGCTCCCAAGCCTGAGCCGCTGGCATCCGTGAAAAGCCAAAGCGGGTCATCTGAGTCATAATCAATGTTCTTGAGGCACGGTAACGAAGTCATAATCCGCTTAATGTTGTTGAAAGCTGCCTCCTCTGCTTCTCCCCATTTAAAGTCTTTTGGGTTGAGCTTTGTACTTGTCAGGGGAGTCAGCGTACCCACGTATTTCTGCAGCCCCCAAATGAACTTCTTCATCCACTGCACCGTTCCCAGGAACTTCTTCACGGCCTTCGCGGAACGAGGGGTTGGCCAGTCAAGAATGTCGGCTACCTTGCTTTTGTCCGCGCACACGCCGTCCTTAGAAATCCAATGCCCGAGGAATTTGACCTTCTCTTGAAAGAGATGCGTTTTCTTGGGGCTGCAATAGAGATTGGCTGCCCAAAGGCGCTCCAAGACCCGGTGTACATGCAATTCATGATCCGAAAACAAATCAGAAAAAATGACAATATCGTCAAGGTAAACGACGCAGACATTGTTGATTAGCTCACCCAAGGCCTCCTCTAAACGAGCCTGATGTGTAGCCGGGGCATTTGTGAGACCGATGGGCATCACTACCCACTCCATTAGGCCCCATGGGGTCTTCACAGCCGTCAAAGGGATGTCGTCCTCTCGCATCCTCGTTTGGAAGAACGCATTGGTCTGGTCGAGGATTGAAAAAACTTTCCCCGATGCCACCAACCGAACCAATTCATCAACATTTGGGAGGGGGGAACGGTCACGGACTGTATATTTGTTGAGTGTTCTGTAGTCACAGACCCAGCGCGGAAGCGCTGTCGGATCCTTCTTTGGAATGATCATGCTGGGCGACGCATATTGGCTGGATGATCGTCGTATACGTCCCGCCGCAATGTGCTGATCCAACAGGGTACGCCAAGCTTGCATGTGTTTCCTTGGGTAAGGGTATTGCTTCTCATTAATCACCGCGTTTGGATCGGTGAGAATGATCTTGTGTTGCACTTTTGAACTCTCTAGTTGTAATTTGGCTGGGAAGGTCCCATCTTGGAAAGAGCCTTCATCCTCAGTTGAGTCAGACACCGCTGGGATATCCACCGGAAATAGATCCTGAAACTCTTCGAGGATGCGCTGTTCCATTTCCTCACATGGATATTCTGATACAATTGCCGCAGCAGCAGGCGGGGGAGTGTACAGTTGTACCGGTGGTTTCATTGCTTGAGGTAGTCGATAATAAAAAATATTACAACCTGAACGACTGCAACTAAGAGATTGATTGGTGATGGAGACAGAAAGATGGAATTTGGAAAGAAAAGGAATGCCAAGTATCAAGTCATACTCGCCTTTGACTGGTCCAACTTTTAGTTGGACCGCGTCGAAGACAAGGGAAGATTTTGGATCCAAAATTTTGGCCATTGCGCATTGGTTTAGGACAATTGGTGTTGTTGCGTCGTTGTCCAAAGCTAGATTGACGACCGTTGGGCGTGCTGATTTCTTGAGTACCATCCCCGCACGCTCCGCCGCCTTTGGGGAGATCAGATTTAATTCGGATCCTGTGTCAATCAGCCCACGCAGCTGTACCCCCGCGTGAGTGAGTTGAATGATGATGCGTCGCAGGTCAGATGGCAGGACATACTTTTCAGTATTGGAGAGGAGCAGTTCCTCATCAAGCGCCTCCAGCGCCGAGATTGAAGCCGCGTCCATCATAGGAAAAAGACCTTCCTCGGTGACTCCGGCCACCGTCGCCGCGTGTCCTGAAGGTCGTCCCGCTGGGGGTTGGGTGGGTTTACCCGCAACTGACGTCGATCCACGGGCTCCCGGCGCCTTATAGTTGTCAGGTTTCGGAGGAGCCTTAAACGAGTCGGGGATGGAAAGGAACAAGCGATCTCATTGACCAGTACACGTGCCATGTGCGCTGCCGCAGGCCTTCCTGCAAAAGTGGCATAGCCCCTGCGAGTCCAGGTAGGATTGAACTCGCCAGATTGTCTCCTCTTGACTAGGCTTGCCCGTCCTTTGGGAGGAGTTAGAAGATGGAGGCGCCGCCAACGACTTGTTGCGACTCCCCGCTCGTTTTATGATGCCCGCCCAGAAGACACCAGCTCAACTCTCGCACACGCTGAAGTCAAACGGTTTGGCCAAGAGTAGCTGGTGATTGTTGACATCAGCCTGGAGATCCGCCGACATCCCAAAGGTCATCGATTCCGCCAATGTGAAATCGGAAGTGGTTTGCTCATCGAAATTAAGCATGCTTTGTAATGTTCGTGCCCGCGTGCTGTAGGCGAGAAAGGACTCGGAGTTGAACATGCGAAGATCGCGCAATTTGGTCCGGAGCTCTGTTCTCCACAAAGGTGGAAGCGCGAACGCCAGGAGCTTGGACTTGAAGTTTGACCAAGATTTACCAATGAAGTCGTCAATTCCACTGGCGTAAAAAGTGAGGGTGTTCGTCTCACGGATCAGGGCCCCGACGATGCGAAGCTTGTCATCGTCGTGAGTGACTGCTTTTGTCGCGAAGAAGATTTGAACTCCTCGAAGCCAGCTAATGAAGGGTTCGACCGCTTGAAAAGGACCCGTGAACATTGGTCCGTCCGAGCTCCGAAAGCGTTGGAGGTCGATACGGTCTGAAGATGCAGTCTTAGAAGAATCCCCGCTTGGCTCCGCCTTGACTGACAGTAAGAGGATGGTTTCCTCAAGGCGCGCAATCCTCTCGGCGTCCAGCCGGCGATTTTCCCGCGCTTCCAAATGGTCCGTGTTGGCCTGATCAATGCTGCGGTGTTGTAATTGGATGACACCTTTCAGGTAGTCATGTAACGCGAGGGGGTCGACGGCATTTGGTGGTTGTGACGCGCCGGCAGAGGCTGAAGGTTGGGGGGAGTGCGATCCAGACATGTCGAGTGCGGGGTCGTGGGAATGTGGGGTAGGATCGTCAGAAGTCGAAGTAAAGTTCGAAGGTAATAAGGACCGCGTGGCTAGATCAGAGTTTGCTGGAAAAACAGACTCTGGCCGCAGCAAGGCGTCGGTTTTAGCTTTGCGGCGGACGGCGTTCGCAGCCTTGATGATTGCTTCTGGATCTGTTGGTGGGATGAGAGCGTCGGATTTGGATCAGGTGTTCATCGACCAGTAGGGTCGGAATAGATGGGAGGTTTAGGTTCAAGAAAAAAAAAGTGTAAGAGTCTCAAATTAGACTCTTCACTAAGAGGCAATAAGGTGGCCAAGACAAAGCTACCGCTTTGGAGAGACAGTTCTGGAACCTGAGTGAGTAGTATTTCGAGCTAGCTCAGTAGAAAAGGAAAACAGGGTCTCTGTTGAGTAAGTACAATCAGAAATAGAGAAAGGAAGAAGAAAGGAGAAGAGAAATGAGGAAAGAGACAAGAAGGGGAAACTTACCTAGCTCAGTAGAAAAGGAAAACAGGGTCTCTACTGAGCTAGGAGGGACGCAGGGAGAGGAGACTTAAATATGGTTGAGAGTGATTATGTGAGCTGATTTGAGTTCTTGTGAAATGTCATGAAGTGAGGTTTCACAAGGCCCCCTAAAGGAGATACTAGAAGTCTCTAGTGTATTTTACCATTCTTATATCAAATAATGCCAAGATGGTTTCATTTTTCAACATCATGGTGTCCTCTTGCATAATAAATCATTTTTCAAAGTTTGTAAATCCATTATTATGTAAGTTAAAGGATGATTGATTTTAGTTGTAAATTTGTAGAATATTGAAAAACAGCATTGTTGAAGGGGATGTTTTTTTATATAAAAATAATAAGAACAGACAATGTCTGTTAAAAGGACCTATCAACTCATTCTTTGAGGCTAAATGTGCCAAAGCAAAGAGTGCTGAGTTTTGGGGCTCAAGTGCCAACACCAGGAACAGCGCGGTCAGAAATGATGAGGTTTATTTTCATGAGCTTAGAGGGAACTAAATAAGCTAAATACAAGATGGCCAAGTTGTGGGTGACTAGAGCAATGGCATTTTGAATAAAAATAAGGGGGTTGGGTTTGCGACCCCCACCTTTTGTTGGTGCGACCCCCAAAGGTTGCGACTCAAAATTGAAGGTCGCTGCGACCCCCCTGGCCTGTCTAGTTACGTTGCGACCCCCAAAATCCGGTCGCAGGGATTTTTGGGGGTCGCAACACCAATTCCGTCGAAATGGACGGGGGGTCGCAGCACCAAAGCGGAAAACAGATGAAGCCCCGCGACCCCCGGAACCCCCGGGGGTTGCACCGCCAATTTTAAGTTGGGCACGGGCCTCCTGCACCTGCACCCCCAAATTCCACCAGCAACCACCCGGAAAAAAACACGCCCACCACAAATTCCCCATACCCACACCACACAACACACCACACACACCAACAACTCTCATCTTACATAAGAAATGGCCCCCGGAAACGTGAACCCCGCCGTGGAAATCAAGGACAAAACGATTCACCCGGAACTCTTGGAATTGACAATGGAAATCATCGAAAACCGCCGCAAAATGGAAGAAGAACAGCAAGAAGGAAATGTTTCTAGCACCGTGGAGCACGTGGACGTCGTGGAAAAGGACTCTAGTGTTGTGGAAAAGGGGTCTAGCGTTGCGGAAAAGGATCCTAGCGTCGTGGAGGACTTGGACGTTGCGGAAAAGGCTCAGGACGTCAAAATTGGCGCTGGTTTGGAAGACGAGGAAATGGAACCAGTTGGCAAGAAATCTAGCATTGACTCTGGCGCAGAAGATGGTCAAGAAAATGTTTTTCCCCCCCTCCAGACGGCAAATTTCAAGATGCAGAAGAGATGGTCGAAAGCATCAAGCAATTTGCGCAGGATCACGGGTATGCCATCTGCATAAGGCAATCGGAAAAGGAACAGAAGAAAATCTTCAAATGTGACCAGTATGAGCTTCTTTTTTTATTTTTCTCTTATTTTTTTCTTAATTTTTCTCTCTTTTCACTCCATTTCTTCTTTTCTTTTTTTTTCTTAATCACTCCATTTCTTCTTTGATTTTTTTTTCTTAATCTTCCTTCTTTTTTTTTCTTAATTTTATTGCTTGATTCACTTCACTCCATGTCATCAACAGAAAGCTCAACAATAAAACTCACCAAGAAGTCCAACAACTCGCCAATTCTGGACTCAAGCCTTCCCAAATCCTCCAGACCTTGAAGAAGAAACACCCAGAAAAACAACTCCTTGCCACCATATCCACAATCTACAATGCCAAGAAGAAATCCATCCTCTCTAACCGTGCAGCCCTCAGTCCAATTGTCCATCTCAATCAAACTCTCCAGCATTCCAGCTTCACTTCTACTCCCAAGGTGAATGATAATGGCGAACTCAAAGGTTTATTTTTCTGTCATTCTGCTTCCATCCAACTCCTTTCCTCCTACCACTCCGTCCTCTTCCTTGACTGCACCTACAAGACAAATAAGTACAAAATTCCCCTCCTCCATATCGCTGGTATCTCTGGGAACAACCACACATTCTCTGTCGCCTTCTGTTTCCTCGCCAAAGAAACCCAATCCTATTACTCTTGGGCACTTCAATCTCTCCGCAACATTCTTTTCATTCACCAAATCCATCCTCCTCAAGTCGTCGTCACGGATAGAGAGCAGGTTCTCATGAACTCTTTGGCTGAAGTCTTCCCAAATTCCTACCAGATGCTCTGCCTTTGGCATATTCAGAAGAACTTATCAACAAATTTCTCCAAGACCATCAAGGACAAGGCTCAAGAATCTCAGATGCTCAAGGACTTCAACAATATCATCAGAATTTCCTCACCCTCTGAATTCCAAACTTCCTTTCTCTCCTTCTCTTCCAAATTCCCTTCCCCTTTTCAAGAATATCTTGATTCTGTTTGGCTCCCTGTGGCAGAAAAATTTTCCAACGCTTACACCAAAAGAATTCCCCATTTTGACCAACGAACAACCTCTCGAATTGAATCTGCCCACTCCTATATCAAATCCCATCTTCTTGGCTCTCATTCCAACTTCACCACCGTCATCAAGCTCATCACCAATGCTCTGGAAGCTCAACATCATGAAATCTCAGCCCAATTCCATCAGCAGAAGATCAACGCTCTCAAGAATCTCTCCTCAGTCTTCCATAAATGCCTTGGAAAAATCACTCATTTTGCTCTCCGGAAAGCTCAAAATAACTACGAGGTGGCCACCAAAAGGATCAACCAGAAGAATCCACCTGAAGACTGCAACAATTGTCACACAATCCGGACGGGAATTCCATGCTCTCACAAAATTCAGACGTACCTTTTGGCCAAGGAACTCGCGGATCCTGATGATTTTCATGCGCAATGGCACCTCAAGGTATGTATTTCTCTTTTTTTCATTTTCATTTTTTTTCTTCCTTAATGGGTAGGGGTGGGGGAATCCATGCCCAAAATTTGACGAATTTGGGGGTCACCACGCTAAAATTTGGGGGTCGCCGCACCAAATTCCGGGGGTTGCCGCACCAATTTTGGGGGTCGCAGGACTAATTATGGGGGTCTCCGCGCTAATTATGGGGGTCACAGAATTAATAGAGGTTGCAGCGCTAATTTTGGGGTTCGCCGCACTAATTCTACTACCCTGGACCCATCCCCCCCACTCAACAAGATTCCTCTCATCACTCATCAATAAATTAATGTCAAATGTTCATTTTTTTTTTCTGTTTTCAATTAATTTTTAGGACTTAAGTGTCACTATAGCAACACCTGAAGAGAAGGCAGCTCAAAAAATTGAAGAACTCAAGGGGAAACTCCTGGCAATGAATCCAACGCAGAGTGACATCCAATTGGACGCCATCACACGAGTGATTGAAGGATCTGGAACTGTTGTGGACATCAAATTACCAACTCAAGCCCAACAAACACGAGGAAGGCCCAAAGGTGCAACAAAGAGACCAAAATCAACAACTACCAGGAGGGATCCATCCCATTTTGAGCACGTGGAGAAGAAACCCAAGGCGGAGGAAAAAAAAGAACAATGGAAGAAACAGAAGAAGGAGCCAGAAAAACCCAAGCAAATTCAACCCATCAGAAAAGTCCCTGAAGATATTCCACAATCAGTCTCTTCTTCATCAAAACACCCTCCACCTCCACCTCCACTTCCAAAGAAGTTCCGCCCTGTAAAAGCAGTCAAGGTTTCCAATCCTCCACGAACTCTCCCAGAAATCCCCAGAATGATCAAAAAGCTACCCTCCTACATCCAAGACTATATTCAGAAGGCGTTGGATGTTGACTCAGACGGACACTGTGGATTTCAAGCGGTTTCTTACTGTGTGAAGCTTGGGAAGGGTCAAGACAACTTTATGGAGGTCTGCAAAAAACTCTTGGACGAATTGAACACGCGTGGAAAATGGTATGTTGACAAGGAAATCATGGATCAAGAAACCTTGGAAGAATTGAAAAGAAGAACTCAGGTCCAGTCAAACAAATCGTGCGGTCGAAGCTTTTGGATGTGCATTCCCTCCATGGGTGAACCACTGGCTAATGCTTTTCAATGCCCCCTCTTCTTCTTTTCTTCTGCCTCATCCCAAACTTTCCTTCCTCATTTCTGCCCTCCAAACAATAACCCCCCCATTTTCATTGCTTTCAGCAACTCCCACTTTACTGTTTTAGAACTCAAAGATCCCCTTCTTTTTCCTGCCCCTATTCTTTTGAAGAGTTGGGGTGAAGTGGCCTCTCCAGAAGCTTTACAGTGGAAGGAAAAATATGCCAGCTGCTCTGAATTGACTGCTAAACTTAAGGGGGGGAATAAAAGTTGTTTTTATTGATTATTTCTGTTGATTTGTTCTTTCTTCTTATTTTTCTTTTTCTAGTAGCTTATTGGCTTCCTTCCCCTTTCCTCCATATTTTTCCTTGATTGACTCAATCTTCTTGAATATTTTCCTGATTTTTCTGAATATTTTTCCTGATTTTTCTTGAATATTTTACTCAAATTTCTTGAATATTTACTCCCAAATATGTTTCCTCAATTATTTCATTAAAGAATCATTTATTTCATGAAGGAATTTATGTCTTCATAAAATCATTGAGTTGTAAAAGAAAAAAAAAAGAAAAAGAAATAAAGAACAAAAAAAAAACAAAAAGACAAAAAAAAAGAAAACATGAGATGGGAAAATGGTAAACAATGTGTATTTTTAAACTTTTTTTAATTTAATTTTGTGCAAAATAATGGAAATTTCTTGCGCAAAAACAATTTAATTTTGCACAAAAATTTCTATTATTTTGCGCAAAATTAAGTTATAATTTTGTGCAAAATAATGTATATTTTTGCACAAAATTTAATTATTTTTTTATTTTTCTATTTTTTAATTGGGGCGGCAACCCCTTTTTTTTGGGTTGGCGACCCCCTTTTTTTTTTTTTGGACTTTGGGCAAAATTGGGGCGGCAACCCCTCATTTTTGGTACGGCAACCCCCAGGATTCCCAAAAATCCGGGTTTCCGGGGCTCAACGTCCTGTGGCCGGCCTGACTGGGTCCGTGGGACAGCCCGCACCCTTTGGGGGTCGCAACACCAAAAGGTGGGGGTCGCAAACCCAACCCCCAAAAATAAACAGAAGAAGTTGACCAGAGAAAATGAGTGATAAAAGGAAAAATGAGGGTTACAAGCAAAAATCCAACATAGAATACTTCTCAGCTTCTTTGCTCACAAGGTTTGAAATATGTAAAAGATTTGCATGCCAGCTTCTGTCAGCCCCCTATTAGTCAGGACAGCACAGGAGGTGGTGACAAGCCTCTTTGTAAGAAGTAAAAGTGCGTAGAGAGTAATAAAGGTTACAGGTCAGGAACAGACCTGTGACATGTAATGTGCTTATGTGGCATAACACCACAAAAAATAATGTGTTGCTTGCTAGCAAGTGAAATCCAGGAACTCAGACCACAACTACGTCCAAGGTCCTTGAAAAACAGCATTGCACAGTGACTGCAAACAAGGGGATGTGCTCAAGAATGGGAGGAGCATCCACCAGAGCTTCCTTGATGTCAGTTTCTAGCAACCAACATCCAGGCACTCATGGTGTAAGATGTTCAAAGGAAAATCAGAGTTTGACAGAGTTAACAAGCCCGTCTACATTGTCAAAGATACAATTGGGGCCTTTACCATCAAAAGCTTAAGTCAGTTTATCTTCATCTTCAAGCTCTATAACTCCAACCTCTCAACTTGATTTTCCGTGAGTTACTCTCTCTCTTCTAACTAAATCTCACTCAGACTAGATAACCAGCGTCTGAGAGATGCCCAGCTAGGCCCCTTGATTAAGTTTTGTCTCTCATTCCTCCCTGTGAAAGGTTGATCTGATCTTTATCTGTGAAGGAATCCCGTTCAGTTACTTTCTATCTATTTATGTAGCCAGTTTATCCATTATAGAGGCTAACTGGAAAGTCTCTATCCTGATATACATGTGTTTATTGGTACTTGGATGTGCTTCGAGTGTTGATAAAGTAGGTTTGGGAAGGTGTTACATGAAGGATTTCCTCTAATGAATAATTAATAAATGATAATAGCTTCAGTAAATACTGTAAATACCTTCTAAACCTATTATTTCAGGGGGGGGGATCCAGATTGAAATTGGATTCTTCCTGCTTGGAAGGTCAAAAACATTAAGAGAGTTTTGAGTAATATAATTTATGTGGAAGAGGAGTCCTTTTTAACAACTAAAGAGATTGAACAAGAAGTCTCAAGACTTGCAAAATTCACTAGAAGTGTATGTAAAGGAGACAAAGTAAGTGTGGATGGTGATGGATAAATTTATTCAGTGACAAGAACACTTGGGCAAAGCTACTAGTGTGAATTATTTATAACCCGGTTGGAGTTGCATAGATTATTCAGGTGCTTAGTAGTGCTTTTCTGGGTGACTGGTTGACTGGAGAAAAATCCTAGAAAACCTGGGATCTTATATATTCTCATGAATGCCTCAGAAGTGTTCCAGGGGGTGACTAGGGGTTATTTTGTGTTTATACTCCATTTTTGAGGTTAGTTTGGTCATATCTGTTGCAATGAACAGGAACTAGAACAGCAGAATCACAAGGTGAGTCAGTTTGTGGAAGGATTTTCATTGCAATATGAAGAGAAAAGAAAAACAAAGAAAAAGAACAAAAACTATACTTACCTAGAACAGAAGTATCATGAGGTGAGTGAGTTTGTGGAAGGATGACGAAAAGGAAGCTTCCACACTGCTGCTCTAGGTAAGTGACTACATACATGTCACAGAATGTGAAATATGAAGGACAGGTAAAACAGCACACAGAAAAGAAAGAAAGAGAAAGCAGAAAAAGAAACATGACCACTCAAAAATATCTTTAGTGATGATTTGATAGAAGTAAAAATTGTTTAAAGAATTTAAACCAAGGTTTAAACTCATCTGAAGTATGTACTTTGTATTATAATTATTAGAGCACATGTAATGGATATTACACTCATTGGTGACACTTCTGAGGGCTGCTAACACCTTTATTTACCTATAAGAGTATAATAAGAATTATTTCAAGCATATATAATTATGTTTACACATAACAGCGGTGGGCCGCTATGCTACATGGGCAAAATAGCGTAGCGTAGCAGCGTTTTTTTTTTCCCCGCCAAGGCTGTAGCGTTAGCGGCGCTACAGGGCCGCTACAGGCCACTACGCTGCGTTACGCTACGCTACAGCGCTTGTAGCGGCTATTTTCCGCTACAAAGCGCTGTAGCGCAGCGTAGCGAGGCCTTTTTTTGGCCTCGCTCCGTTAGCGTTAGCGCAAAACCGCTAACAGCAACGGCAAAAGCCGTTAGCTGTTAGTGGTTTTACGCTACGCTATGCTACGGTAACGCTACCGTTAGCGTAGCGGCCCGCTGTTGCACATAATATGGATGCTTTCAAGGGATGTTAACAGCTAGTGTCATGTAATTAAGTCTGTAATGATTAATGAGGGCTGAAGCAGGGTTAGTACTCTTGATTATACGTGCTGATAAATTGTATACATTATTACTTCTGTAATAACAAGGCAGCAGTAATAATATTATAATATTTAATACTACAATTACTCAATATTATAATATTTATCTATAAAAAATAAATTTGACTAATTCAATCCTTCCAGGGATTACTAGAGTTATTAGTAATATACTATAATACATATAAATAAGGATACATATATTTCATTATTACTGTAAGTTGTAGTGTATCAGAATTAGTTTAATGTATTAATTCTAATATACTTAAAGTAAATAAATAATAAAACAATCATTATTAATAATTGCAACTACTTGGATAATTTCAGGTATCTTGATATTATCTCTGTGGTTGACATATTAAGCATTTTTGAAAATCAGCCAAAAATTAAAAAGAAAATCACAAATTTTATTTTTTTATTTTTTCCAAAATATTTCTTCATAATCATTATTTGAAACTCTTTTTGGATTGATTCACCAGAAATTGTGATTTTAACTGTGGTCGTTGAACTTTTGGAATGAAAAGTGTTGTGCCCTTACAACATGACAAAAGTGAGGGGAATACATGTCAGGTGACATGCAGATAACTCTTCAAGCAATTCAGGCCATAAACTCAGTAGGAACTAATTCAACTCCTTGATAAGGACAAGGGGGCCATTTTTATTGTTGTGGAGTAACACAAAAGTAATGCTGGAGGTTCAATGAATGTTAATGGATGTCACCTGGTGTGCATTCCCCTCACTTTTGCCATGGTGTTAACTCCTGTATGGGCAAGGTACTCTGCAGTTGCACAACCTATTATAACATTATAATTCCCTAATCCAACCTCCTTTTATGAATTGTTTTGGGCAGAATTTCTTCAAATAGAAACTTGTAAAATGTGTGTTTTTATGTCTCAAACAGATCAGTTCCATTATTTTGGATAATTGGCAAGTTGAATGATTGGAGAACTTTTTCTTCTGGAAGCTGCTTGATCCTAATTTATATAGAAGCACTTTAGACAAATTTCCAATCAACCATAAAGATCTAAGCTGTTTTGGTGACAAACCCCCATATGGTTTACCACCTTGGAGGGTGCATATTACATCTTTCTCAAATTGAAAATTTACTAGCACATGACTAAAGAAATTGAGAGCTTTTAATCAAATGATCTGGAATTACAACTCAAATATATTCTGCAACATCAGCACAGGCATTGTTGAATTTAAATATTTGGAATATAAAATAAGATAACCACATCACCCAGTTATATGAGCGCTGAAACCAATGAAAGAGCTCCCAATCAAACTGATTTCATTGGTGAGCCACAACTGATGGGAAATTGCCTTGGTTGACTGGCAACCAAGGTGAATTTCCATTGGGTGGAATTCACAGAGGAAACAAAACCTCGGTTGAGTTTCAACCAAGCCTCCAAGGTCTTATTCCTTGGTGCACCCTGGGAAAGGTGAACTTGCCTTCCATCCAACCTATGAAATTATTTCATTGGTTGGATGGGCTTCCAAGACTAACTTGGGTGTTCTGAACCTGGGTTTGACTCAGGGGCTTATTACCTTGGCTGGCTGTGGACCAAGTTTGACTTGGATGCATATTGCATTGGTCCAAACTCAACCCAGTTTGATTGGGTTGAGTGTAACCCAGTTTAGTAGGGATACACCTAACCCAGCCAATTTTGCCGGCAGTGTCAGGGACCATGCACTGCAAAAAAAAATTGATCAACTGCCTGCAGTTGACATTCAGCATGCTCCAGCCAAGCTGCCATCCAAACTCCACATGTTTGCATATGTAGATTTTTTGGCACAGTCACTGTGCAGTGTGCACAGTGACTGTGCATCCAAGCTTGGTTGAAACAATATTGGAGAAAGGTTTGAGTAACACCACAAGCTTCCTTGGACCTTCAGCATGTCAACTGCAGGCAGTTGAGCATGTTTTTCCCACAGTGATGTAGTCCAGGCAACAATCAGGGTTTTTATGATGCAAGCATGTCCACACTTCACCAAACATTATAAATAAGACATGATGTGCCCAGAGGGTAGCTGACTCATTGTTGCACTTTTCATCTCACAAAAACCTTTTTAGAACTTCCTAAATGCTTCAAGCCTCTGACCCTTGATTCCCCATTTCCTATCCATTTCCTGTCAAAACTTTGTTGTCCCTTTCAACTTTCTCACTTCTTCATCTTACTTTCCTCTCCTTGTTCACCTCAGAAGCACTTCCTTGTTGAAGTGAAGCCTATCACTACCTCAATCACCACTCTATCTCATTCTACTTTTGTTCCACCATAAGCTTTATGCACCAGCACTGCCTTTAGGTACAAAGCATTTCTTGATGAAACTGCAAATTTGTTTTATTCTTTTCTCATGTATCAATTTGTAGCAGCGTGTTCTGATCAATGAATCTACTTTAGTCTTGCTATTCTCACAGAAAAATTTTAAGGGGTATCGGAAGCAAAAATTGCAATTGTGAACCCCCCTATTGTAGGAAAGTGCAATGAGCAGATGTTATAATTTTATGCGAACAAGCAGGGTGTTTTTTATGACATCTGCAAACATCAAATCTTATAATGAGAAAATCACAAAACACGAGGTTGAACGGATATCATCATCGGATTGGCCATTGGTAGCGTCAATGAACTGCGGTACATAGGCGTTGGATAACGACTCGTAATGCCTTCTATAGCCTCGCTCTTAGGCACATTCTCTAGCCTGTGTTCGTATTTTTTTTTTTTTTTATAAAAAAAAAAAAAAACGAATAAGAAAGCAAATCAGCCTATATGTTTCTTGAAAAGTTTGATCGATAAATCATCATAAGCTCACCATCCCGGGGCAAACTCGAGCTCAAAAGCTTTAAACACTTCAACGGTGACTTTAATAGCCTGAAAGATCGCCAGATTCTGTCGGAATGACGATAATGCCCCGGCAGCATTGTTCATACAAACAATATGTAAGCAAGGCACAAACTGTGTTTAACCAGTTCGGTTGCTAATCATCCTCCTTACCGTCATTACAGGTGACGAGCTGGGCAGAGACCCGTACGACCACACCAGTCATGACCGAGAACTCGTTGCACTCCCTGACGACCAATCAGGCCAAGGGTGCAATGATGAGGGCAACTGAGCCTGTAAACCGGTAGAGGCGTAAGCAGCTTCTCTCTGTGCTTCACAAGCTATAAAAGCAACACTATCTTACGTCTGCAAGAGGATGTTTCGTTGGTTTCATTCTAGCCTCTTCCCCAACCTTATCCGAATTCCTTTTCCCATTTCCTGTTAAACGTTGAACCATCACTTCTTTCATATTCTCTTCTAAAGCTCTTTAAGCCCTCTTTCTCTCACAGCCACGGAATCTGCCTGGAGCAAAACTCTGTCTCTGTCCTTATTATCAATCCTTCCCTCATCCACATATCCTCTTTTCTCCTCTTTCTTGACCCAACGCACTCTGAGCGTTATCTGCCTTTAGGTAAGACATCGATGTCATTAAAGCTTTTTCTCTTGTCACGATCACTTGTACATATAGCAACTTTCTGATAAAGAAATAAACCCTTTAGTCTTTTGAACTCTCTTAGATTCATACCCAAGCAAACTCTTGGCCCACCCTTTTTTGGTTTGAGAAAGGCCAAATATCTCTGATCAAAAATTTTGATCATCTCTAGTGCCTACGAGTAGCATTGGCAATAGAGACACTTACATTAAATGCGTGGAACTTGAACGGTCCATATTGTTTGATTCTGCCTCTCTCATCAATCCAACGGTCCGGTATAAACTCTGCACAATCGGGGCCCCACAATGAGGCATCGCGACCCATTGTCCAGTCACTTCACCATGGAGCGGGAATCAATGCCGGCATAAAAACACGGGGATATATATTTGTCAGCCAGGTGAGGACGATTTGATCAGCAAAAGGAATTTGACCACCTCCATCGAACTATATCACCAGCCTCAATAGTTGGCCCGCCAGGGATTTGGTCATCTGCGACCGCAAGTTTTACATCCTATGGTAAACCAGAGTCCAGAAACGTGAACGTGTGGGTTAAATGTATTTATATAGACCGGACCAACCTTTGGAACGCTAGGATGTAACCTCAGCGCTTCGAAAATGACTGCATTCGTCCACGTAAATCTTTTGTAATTTTCGTATGTAACACGCTCTTCACGACTCTCTTCATCTCCGAAAATCTCAGTCGCCTCCTCACGAATTTTCTGGATCGCGCGTTTATTCATCAATAGATGAAAGAATGCCCAGGACAGTGCTTCTGCGGTTGTGTCACTTATTTTCGATTTTGTGATAAATAAATCTCAGTCATTTGATGATGATGCATGAATTTATACTTGGGCTTACCGGCCGGCAATGATGAGGTTAATTATAGTATCCCTTAGCTCGGTGCGTCCCAGCCCGCCTCCACGCGCATCACGAGCATTAATGAAGATGCCCAATAAATCAGTGTTGATCGGCTCTTGCTGTTTGTAATCAGATCTTTGATCCATCTGAGATGCCATTCGTTCATCGATTAAGGAGTAAGCATACTCATCCAGAACGCGGCAGGAATCCTTGAAAGGTTTCCCGATCGATCCAATGAGTCTCTCGATCAACTGCCATCCCGCCATAATCATGAATCTAAATTCTAAATGATCTTGTGCATAATCAAATGCTACGGCAAAAGGATTGGACTGAGATATTTTCAATGTCGATTTTTTTTGTTCCTGATCATCAGCGTGTTGGACGCTGAGGAGACCTAAATCTTTCCCAAAGCTGGTGAACAGGAATTCAAAACATGACAGCAGATTGAGTTATTCTTGCTTGGCTAAAAATACGTGTGTAAGCACCCAAACTCCACTGACGTCATTTGTACAAAGGAGTCCAAAGTAAACCGGAAGAACAGGTCGCAAAAGTCGATGCTACGCTTTTCTTCAGCGGTTGAGCTCAATATTTGAATAAGACCCTCCATACTTTTGTTCGAGGCAGGTAAGATGATGCTCTGTGATGTGGCCAATTTTAAAAGTTCAAGCTACGCAGAGGTCTCTGTATAAAAAAATGACATTACTTCACCTTGAATGTCTTGATAGTGAAGATTGTCGAGGTGGCATGACGAGCCCTTTTCCATAATGCACCATCTGAGACGAAGATGCCGTTTCCAAACACATCAAACATGATATCATGCATCATAGAGCCCTACAAAGGATCCGAAGAGAATTAAAACTCCGTGCGTCAAACTGTAAATCAAGTTATTTACACAGATATTACCTTGACATACACCACGGCCACTCGAAAACGGAAGTATTTCGACTCGAGGGCCGAATTCCCGTCGATTGGCCATTCAATTGGCCGCGACGTCCTGGACCAGGTAATTAGCACTCCGGTTTTCCAATCGGCGGAGCGCCGGAGTGCGAACCAGACGCCTGACGCCATAGTTTTGCCTTGAAGTCGTTCAAAATTCGACTTTGGCGTACAGACGAATTTTAATCAACCTCATATCGGCCGTATCCTGGCCGGACTCAAGGAGGGAATCGAATTTAATTCGGTTGCCAGGCATGCTCAGCGCCGCCTCCAAAATCCCACCTGGGCAGCCCTCTGGGTGTTTTC
>SMGU01009243.1:0-14970 GCA_004348175.1 Puccinia novopanici
GATCTCTTCCGCAAGGATCTGCAAAAAACAATCATAGATATCAGGAAAACAGCCATATCGATCCGGCTCTCGTGTGTGTGTGTGTGTGTGTGTGAGAGTGAGCAAGAAACCTACGCGATCGAGCAGATCCTGGCCCCCGACATGGTCGACGCCAAGGTCCCTAGCCAGCCGGACGTCATCGGGAGACTGGTCGTCCAAGATGACGGCGATGAGGTCCTTTGTCGGGGACAGATTCTGGGCCGAGGAGGGGGACGCAGGGCTGGGCACCGGGTTGGGCAGGACGAAGCGACCCTTCAAGACGTTTGCGTTGACGGATTTCTTCATCACGGGTTCGATCGTCAGTTCGATGGGCAGGTCCGGCTGGTGCACGTTGAGGGCCTGCATGACGAGAGGAGGTAGAGAGAGGGGAAGTCCCTAAGCCCCATGCGTCTTCGCTCGCTCGGGTCCATGGCCACACCCGGCCTTGGGAGAAAGAGAGAGAGAGAAGGGAAGAAAAGTATGGGGAAGCGACTCAACTTTGATCAGCCGGAGACTGTCCAGTAACGAGGCCACGTTCTCCTGTTCCGTCCTGCCTCGCTCTGGCACCGGCACCCACATCTTGGCCCCCCGGGTCATCATCCCCATCGGCGTGCTGCTCCGCCGAGCCTGCCTCACTCGCCAGCTTGTCCGCAGGAGGTGCAGGCCTAGCGCCGTCTGGTTCGGTGCGTGCATCTCCCGTGTTGCGGTATACTGTTCGGAATGGTTCTGCTTCGATGTCGCGCGACAACTTCTCTCCCCCCAGACTCTGCCGACCCAACTCTCACCATACAACTTCCCGCACCCATCCCTCAACTGGTCAAAAAAAAAAACCTCAGTTCTTTGTCGCTCATCCAGGGAAACAAGAATCTAACCTTTGAGAAGAGCCCCTCCAAAGCCTTGCTATGCGGATGGCCAGATACTTCGTTGCATACCCTTTCTGCAAGGCTTGGAATCCATCTCGTTATTTTTCTGGCCCACCAGGAAGTGTGAACCTCCATCCCCCAATCAGGCTCAGGGGTCTTGCTATTTCACTTGGTCTTGGGCCTTCCATATGTGTCCTCCTCACTTGCTACACAGGCCAGTGAAGGGAAAAAAAAAGAACTCAACTCTTTTGGTGGGGTTGAGTTTATCTTTGGTGTTACTTTTATGTCTCTCGATGGGCTTGTGGTTGGAATTCATTTGACAATCACTGCAAGGTTCTGAGGGTATAGGGGGTATCAAATATACCAAATCCACAATTAGAAACCAGTCAATTATTAAAAAAAAAAACATGTTCTTCATTCATGAGTCCTAAGAGGTAATGGGCAAAGAACCAACATGTTTCAAGAATGGTGGATTTTTGAAAACCTGTCCATTGCATTCATAAATCAATCCATACAATAGTGGGCCAGCTACACTAACAGTAGCTGTAGTGTAGTGTAATGTCAGCTTTTTTATGCTACACTATGGCTATTGATAGTGTAGCAGGCTTTTTTTTGCCTGCTCACACTACAAAAAAAAAAAAAATCTTTGTTAGCATTAGTGGCCATCACAAAATTGCCGCTAAGAGCATGCGCATTGGTGGCGCTATTGCTTGCTATAATAGCTTGCACTTGGCGATGGCAGTATAGTGCCAATTGCCCTGTGCCATACCGTTTCTTGCTAAAGTCAAGGCTATATTACCACAACTGCGGTTGGAGTTGTTAGAGTGGATGCTCTTGATAGCCTGTAGGTGGATGCAGAGCTTACTTTGGATATGCAAGATTGAATAGTGCCGTCACCAAGTGCTCCTACATTTGGCAAAGGTTGGCAATAAAAGCTAAAATATTTAGCAAGCCAAGAGGGTTTGGCCTGGCCAGTGTGTGGTTTTTGTTGCTAGAATAGCATAGCACATGGGTTTAGCTCAACCAATGTGCATGCTCTAACACTCTCTTCAGGAGGGCAGTAGCATAGACAAACACTTTGCTAGCTATTAGTGTAGAATTTGTCTAGGCTAACATGGCAGGCCAGCCTCTTCAACCGGGAGAAGAGGTTATGTAGAATTTTTGCCCAAGAGGGATTCCTCCCAGTCAAAGAGGTTATGTAACCTCTTCACCTGGGAGGTATTCCTCCCAGTCAAAGAGGTTACATAACCTCTTCACCTGGGAGGTATTCCTCCCAGTCAAAGAGGTTACATAACCTCTTCACCTGGGAGGTATTCCTCCCAGTCAAAGAGGTTACATAACCTCTTCAACTGAGAGGAATCCCTCCCGGGCAAACATTATGGCTGCTACAGCCACTATGGCTGTAGTGTAGCCGAGCATAGCAGGATTCCGCTATGCTATTGGGGGTGGGGGGGGGGGCAAAAAAAAAAGTGGAAAAGCTGCTACGCTAACCGTATTGAACGTAAGAATCTTTGGTTTTAAACCAATGAGTTAGACACGACCTGTGGCTAACACGACGAGAGCAAGACTACTGCAAACCTTTGGTTTTAAACCAATGAGTTAGACACGACCTGTGGCTAACACGACGAGAGCAAGACTACTGCGAACCTGAGAAGAAAGACAAATGAATAATGAAGAAAAGAAAGAGGAGAAGGGGATGTGAGACATGATGAGACAGACCTGTGTGCGACGCGAGTGGAGTGAGACAGAGATGGAAGTATGTGAGAACGACACTCAAGAAGAAACTTAGAAACAATCGGATGAAGAAAAGAGATACAAGCTTCAGGCTAGTGTAACTATATACATCTGACTGAGATAGATTAGGTTTCCAACCTTGAGCTTCTCACTACCCCGCATCCTTACTTGCGCCGCAGCAGGGATGGAAATGACCATCCGGAACTGAAAGTTCAACAAACCGCTAGTGTAGCAGACTTTTTTTTCCGCTAATGCTGCCTGGAAGCATTGGCTGGGGTTTTCCGCTACACTACAGATAAGTTGTAGTGGTGGAAAAACCCTGGTAACACTACTGGGAATGGCTGCTATGCTATTGCATAGCACCCAAATAGTGCAGTGTAGCATAGCGGCCCAGCATTGATCCATAACATGTGTGCATCAAGCCACATCTCATCTACCAGCTGATAGTTCAAATTCAATCATTGTTGGATTGCTGAAGCTTGCCAATTAGCTCATTGTCTAAATCAACTCCACACTTGAAGTGATTCTCTTGATCTGATGAGTTGCTGATCCCCAAATAACATCTGAAAGGCTCCCACCCAAAGAAAATTTGTGGTCCTGCAATAGCCTGGTCCACATAGGATAAATGCAACCCTTCTGAAGTTATACACCAGCAAGGTCTTGCAGCCAAATTGGCTGGCGGGAGGGGATAAATAAGCCTTAATTGGACCTTGCTGACAAAGGTCCTATGTGAACTGTGCTAATGCGGGAAGCCACTACAGCTTTACATGGGCTGTAAGCTTCCACCAGTGTTACACAGGCTCCCACCCAGGGAGACTTGTGATCAGTTAGTTTTCCCCTTTATCCAGATCACAACATGGAGCCTGACTCCCAATGCTGTCCCTGGTTCCTGAAAAGCCACCACTTCATGCTGGAATTTCACTTGTCTCTAATCTCCTTGTTTCTTTCTTTCACTTTCTAATGTTGGCCAACCCTCTTTATTCAACATCCTTTTTTTTATTCATTATGTCCACCTTCTGGAATCACAAGCTGATGATAATTGTGTATCTGGTCTACTTAAACTTGGCTAGAAACCTTTGAATGAAAATGATCAGTTTTTACCTCACTGCATCCTTGTGTTGGGCACTTGAGCCCCAGCACTGAGAACTCCTGGCATTGGCACTTAACCCCCTTTGAAGGGAGTTATTTTTACTTTGTAGACATAGTATGCCTTAAAATCTCAAGTTCCAAAATCTCCTCCCTTGCCTTACCTTGGTCTAAATTTTTTCACATGAGCCAATGAAGGAAGCCCCTTTGGAAAAAACATGGCTTCTTTACCTCCTGTGAATGATCATGGGCTGTTTCAGCCTTGACACCCCTTCCATCAACATCCTTGCCACTGCAACACTTTCTCTTTATAGAGGGACACTCCAGCTTGGGTTTTACCTGAATCATTTGTTGAGACCTACTCTGTTCATATGAGCCAAAGCCTCTCATAAATCCACAAGAGTGATGATGGCTAGACTTACACAGAACCTATCAAGGCACTTCTGTTCACACTTGGCACTTCTCAAGCAAGCACAGGTACAGTTCATCAACTGAAATACCTCAGCAGATGGAATCTTTTTTCCAGAGCTAGTGGTCCCACTATGCCAACTCCCCCAGCAGACAATACTCAACCCAGCTAACAATTCAAACCATTGGATTGCATGATCACTTTATACAGCAAAAGGAGATTGCTTAGTCGACATTTTTTTTACACAAGGGTTTTATTATCAAGCAGAAACAATCGTGGGGGTTGGGGTATGCGTGATCATTTAGTGACATCGTGCAAAGCTTTAGCCAAGTTCTTGACATTGTGAGGAGTGACACCTGGAAAATAACGGAGTGGCATCAAACAAAGAAGATCAGTGTTCAATGTTTTCGCCGGAAGAGCTGCACAATAACCATCACCCACCAGCCATAGAAATACGGCCGTCTTTGGTCATGTAAACATGGTGGTTCTTGGTCATTTGCTCCACTTGTTCAGGCGTAATACCGGCGAAACAAAACATTCTAGGTTATGCAAATCAATATAAAAATTAATAAATAAACGTCAATATCTTTCTAGAAAAACTGGCGATGAAGAGCCCGATTACAGACCCTATTTGTGACTTGATGTGATCCCAGTTTCGTTGACTTCCGAGCTCATTAACAAGGGTATCATACAGTGTGGTGCGCATTCCGATGATGCGATCGGCCATCAATTTGACCTCGCCCAGCCTAGATAAAAATTGACAGGGGTAGAGAGAAGTCACCGCATGATACTTGGAAGAACAATTGATTTCGAAAAAATGATCAGTGGGAAAAAAGGACGCATTCCTTACCATTGTTTATATAAAGCAGGATCACTCAAAATGGTGCCCGCAATTCTGGCGCCATGGACGGGGGGATTGGAGTACATGGGTCGGACCAAGATCTTGACCTGACTTTCGACCTTAGTCTTCTCCTCTGGGCTCGAACAAACTACCGAGAACGCGCCAACCCGTTCACCATAGAGACCCATGTTCTTGGCAAAGGATTGAGAGAGTACGATATCTAAGCCTTGGGAGACGAAGTACCGCGGAGCAAAGGCATCCCGATCCACATCCCCAGAGGCGAATCCTTGGTATGCCATGTCAAAGAAACTGAAATGACCTTTCTCCTGTTAATTAATATTCGAACAGATCCCAACAACAGACATACATGTCAATTCACCATCGTTGGGATCTGCTATCTGCTATGGCAGGCAAGGTTAGTCGCAATATTTTCGTGATGTTCGCTCACTTTGATCACTTGAGCGATTTGTTTCCATTGTTCTTGGGTCGCATCCACTCCAGTTGGATTATGTGCACACGCATGCAGCAAGATGATTGAGCGATCAGGGGCGTTCTGAAATACAATGTCAAAATAACGATTGGTAACAATCTCAAAGATAGGAAAGTGGGAGGCAGTTGGATGACACACCTTGATATCCTCGAGCATACCAGTGGCGTCAAGGCCAACTGTTTTCTTATCATAGTATCGGTATTGTTTGACTTCCAAGCCGGAGTCTTTGAAAATGGGAATATGGTTTCCCCATGTCGGTGTAGGTAGGTAGATTGACTTGGAGTGGGGGTAAAACCGTTGGAGGAATGCACCACCGATCCTGAGAGCACCAGTCCCGGAGATAGATTGGGTGATTGCAATCTGATACAGACGATCGAAAACTTCTGCTCAGTAGTTGCTCGGATAAGGAAGATCGCTTTCTTAAAACCTCTACCCACTCTCCCTTCCTTGAGAGGTGCGCTGTCAGAACCGTAAGCCAATATAGCGGCGTGCTTGGTAAACTGCGGGAATCCGGTGATACCGAGATACTCCTTATCGTATTTGGCTGCCACAATGGCGGCTTCAGCCTGTAACGTGACGTCATGGCTTTAAGATCAGTACACTAGCCAGCCAGCCTCGGGATGAATCAAAGGTCAAATATTTGAAGACGGGAGATAGGCTAAAAAGTACGCAACTTGCCGCACAGAGGGCAAAACGAACGGTTTGCCATCTTGGTCTCGGTAAGCACCCACGCCAAGGTTCATTTTGAGTGGACTTGGGCATGCTTTGAACGCCTCAGTGACGCCTGATAAATTATTTGATTTAGTGGCACGGCCAAATTCATCTTTCTCCCAGTAAAACAAAGGGAAACAACATACCCAGGATGGGGTCGGGTGGACCGGCGGGAACATTGGACCAGGTCGTGATAGACCTGAGAGTATTCTGGCGGGAGAAAAGGACCGCTCGGGATGAGTTTCTGGCGAGTGAGCAAGCGAGGGAGGTCATGATGAGTCGTGCTTGAGTCGATCCAGCTGGATGTTTCTGTGGTGGTTGCTGGTGACGGTCAACAAGGCAGCCGGAATGTATTGATGTGGCCAAGGGGGTCTGCTTTGTCAGCCGGGTAGACCCAGCTGATCGACCGATCACCCGCCACCTTCCGCCACCGCGTCAGAAAGAACTTACCCACGCGCACCCCCGTTGATTTGTGATTTTCCTGGGAAAAAATGACTTCGGCCGGAATCAACTTTTTTTTTCCAAGTGGGAAGAATTCAATTTCAGGTGATTCCCCACTGTTTTTGAAAACAGTTTTCCTCATTTTCAAATAGCGCCAAAATAGTGGTGTTCAAAGTTGATTCTTAAACCACGTTCTACATATAATCATAAGTCCAACATGACCAAATTACCAACCACATGAAAATTGGTGATAACCTTCACTAAAAACACTTCTTGAGTTCTTGGAAAATTTTATGATTTTATGTAAAATTGAGTTTAAGAATCAACTTTGAACACCCTAAATGAAAACAGACAAAAACTGTTTTTAACAACTCCCAGGTCTGTGGTACAGGCTCTAAAACTTTTACCCAAGTCTCTGGTGGGGCACGCAGGGGCACCCTTGCAAAAGGTGACCTCCCACTCAAGCAGGTTGGAAAAAATGAGTAGTTTTGGGATTTTTTCTTGTCGGTCTCTGTATCATTTTATTCTTGCTTCCCAAAAATATAAGAGCACATACCACAGGGTGCACAGTTTTTGAAAACAATTTTTTAGCTGTTTTTTGCACTTTTTTGAAAACAGTTTTTTTTCTTTCCCATTGGAAATGAGGAGGGTTCATGACAAGCTTTCATCAGAATTTTTTATAGTTTTTTATGAGGCTCATTAGACATGCTAAAAGCAACTCTGGGGGTGTACCACAGTGGGCACAAAACGGTTTCTGTGAGACAGGTTTGTTTCATATTGAAATCAATTCTGTTGATACAGGCATTTTTCCAGAGGCACCTGCGGAATTGATTCCAGTTCAAATAGCTGCAATTCCAGAAACAGGGGCACCCTTGTTTCTGGAAACAGCACTCAAGATCAGAAAAGCATTTTTTTGACTTGGCCAGAAACTGTTCCCAGGATTGCTTGGGAACAGTGGCATGGACCCCCCTTTTTTTGTAGACATTTTGGGCCCTCTTTGGCACTCATTAAAAATTTATGTGTACCATGGTTCTGACAAAAGTAGGAAATTGTCCCACCTTTATGTACAGTGCCTAGACAAAACTTTTTGTGAGGTGTTTTTCTGTTTTTTTAAAAAAAAGTAAACAAACAATCATCACAAGTCTTTTTTTCTCAAAAATTTATCTGTACCATGGTTCTGACAAAAGGGGTAAGTTGTCCCAAATTTATGTACCGTGCCTAGACAAAAATTTTTGTCAGGTGTTTTTCTGTTTTAAAAAAAAGCAAACAAACAATCATCACAAGTCTTTTTTTCTCACATGTTCCTCAGGGACTGATAAGTATGAATATGAAACATTTGAAACTACACAACATCATAAAATAAAAATAAAAATTCATAAGTTTTTGGCTATTTTTTTACATTCTTTAAAATTTTTTTTTGAGGGAAAAAGAAAATTGCTATGGGGAGTGTTGAGACTGGGGAAGAGTGATTGTAAATGATTTTTTTTTTATTTTTATTTTTATTTTTTTTTGTATCTCATTTTTTATTTTTGTTGAGTGAAAAATTGACATTAGTCGGCCCTCCTTTTGCAACAATGACAGCTGAAATCCTGTTGAGATGTATTTCAGATCTGTCAGTAGGCTTCACTGACATCTCACACATAAAAAATAAAAAAAATAAAGCCATGACAAAAATGTCTAGGCACTGTACATCATGTCCATGAGCAATATTGTGTATTTGCTAGAGAAAAAAAGAATTTCAAATACACTTAGCAAATTAAATTTTGAAAAATGTGAGGCGCTAGCGGGCACTCATTTAGAAGATATGTGTACCACATGTTTTGGAATAATAGGAGATTATTTCAAGATATGGGTACACCTGGGTGATTGATTTGGTAAATTTTCTGAGGCCATAAGTCATGTATACTCATTTCTTAAAAATTATTAGGCGCTTGGGTGTACTCATCCAAAATTTATGTGTACCACATATTTTGGAACATTATTAATATGGCCCAAAACATGTGTACACCTCTATGATTGATTGTGTAAATTTTGTGAGGCCACAATTTTCTGGAATGAAACAAAGGGGACATACACTGCAAAAAAAACTGGCTCAACTACCTGCAGTTGACATTCAGAAACTCCAAGGAAGCTTGTGGTGTTACTCAAATCTTTCTCCAAGAATGATTCAACCAAGCTTTGATGCACAGTGACTGTGCATGCTGCACAGTGACTGTGCCAACAAATCTACATATGCAGACAGGTGGAGTTTGGATGGAAGCTTAGCTGGAGCATGTTGCATGTCAAATGCAGGCAGTTGACTGAGTTTTTTTTGCAGTGATATACTAACTGTTTACAATTTTTTAGGTCCTTGGGGTTACTCATTCAGAAGTTGAGTGTACCAAGCTGATTTGGAAAAGTAGTAATTTGGCACAAAATATGTTTAAGCCTCCTCCTCAAATTGTTTAAATGGAATCAAACTGAAAATATGGGGAATGAGACATTTTGGCACCTCTACAATGCTCCCAATTTTATATGGTGTTGGGGATCCTGTTACATGTTTTTTTTTTCTGTTATTTTTGAGAAATTTTGGGAGTTTTAGTCCGATGAGGAAAGAAATGGAGGATGAGGAAATTGGACAGACAAATCTCAAATTTGATGTCCTCAAATTTGTGGGAGTAATTTATATAAAGCCTGGGAGTTGTTTTCCTAAATTGCTGAAATTGTTTTACTATGTAAGGAGGACCTCTGACCTGTCATGTGTACTCCAACAACCCAACACTCCACATATCAGGAACTTGTGAACAATCTACTCAACTGTATATTATATCCTTATACTGTTGAAAGTAACCCTTATTTCAGAAATAAAATCTGGTTTTTTCTTGATAATAAACTCAACATAAGGCCCTGGGTTCAATCCCTGACCTGAACACCCTTCTTAACAGAAATACTGCTTTCAATCCCCACTTTCATTAAAAATTTTCAAAAAGAAACACCCCTCCTTTATCAATTAAATCACTCATCTCAAAAATATCCTCTATCATTTTAATAACCAATTTCATCCTTAACTCGGTGGTCTTTTTTTCTGAGAGCATAGAAAGGCAGATCTTTCAACTCCATCATATCTTTCTAAATTCAACAAAAGGGTCTTACAGTCACTTGTGATTTTGGCACCACACATTTCAAAAATCATGTGAACAATAAGCATCATGTCTTGTCTCAAACAACATGATTGCTCCCACACAGGGCCTTATTCCTTTGACATTTGGTAGGCCTGGTAGATCTCATATCAGTTACAATAGATGTAATATCATTTTTGGTAGATCTTCTTTCAGTTCTGGTACAGATAATGTCTATTTTGTCTGATACCAGGGGAAATCTTTTGACAATTCCCAACAAGCACCATCACTGATCTAATGCCAATTTGTTTTTTTCTTGATAGCAAACTCATAAGTCCTGGCACCTACCTGAAAGTGCCATCAGGTCAGTGGCAGCACTTCCCTGCAGGTGCCAATAACTTTCACATGATGTGATTAGATATTAAATTCTTCAATCTTATGTAATGTTGAATTTGGGAATCTGAAATAGTCATGCTAGCAGGCTTATTTCCTGAAGCTTCTTCAACACCTCCCAAAAAGGTGCTCATGACTGTTGGTGTGAGCTATTTGATTTTTATCATTTGAAGTTATAACCTAACATATTCATTAATATGCTCTGATGGTGCCAAGAAATTTTGGTAGCGCAAAGTTCATCCGAAAATTCCGGATATGATGATATCCTTCTTGTTGCAGTGGAAATATGCGGATACATGGAGGGCTCGTAAAATGTTCGCATTGAGGTAACTGATATTATATACAAAAAAAGGCTGAATGCTACCTGAAAAGAAAGACAAAAAATAAGGAAGATCATCGCAGGGCAGCTTTTTGACCAAGCGGACGGGGAAGAAATAAAAAAGAAGGAACCCGGTTGTGATGGGAAGTTGAAGTCGGAGAGTGACAGCACAATGTGCGGTCGATTTGACTAGATGACAGCACGTCATGAAGGGCGTTCCCAATACAATCATAACGAGTGGCGATTGCGTGGTATAATGTACTAGTTGAGATGAGAGACCTATTCCAAGGCTGAGGAATGACGTTTTTGCCATACAACTTTATTTTTAAGTGCGCTTGTGATAATTGAAAAAAATTATCCTAAAAAATGTATGGTCTCGATGTTAGCGTTCCATGTTTCTCCTTCTTGTTTTAGGGAAAGCGGTATGAATTTGCTTACCTCAGTGGCAGCTGTACCTTTATTACTCTGGCAGTTTCGTCTGAAGAATGTTGACTCGGGACTCCGGGGACATTAACGTCAATGGCCCATCGGACGGACACTTCATCATGGTCAGGGTAGTTAGATAGCTTCCAGGCCGCCAAGTCTTTCATGATCCGCTTGCGGCTTGCGAATGATTTGTATTTCTTGCGATGTGAGTTGCGCAAAGATAAACTGATGCCAGGTCCGCTTGATATGCCCCGGTTAGAGGGTCGCTGTGGGAGTGTCAATTGTTTTGTGCTTGCTGGATTCTGCTGTACAGTTACGGATATGGCCACAGGAATTAGAATGATGTTCTTGTAATCTCATAAGACTAGGCCTAGGCAAGAGAGAAATGGAAGCATTCACCAAGTAATCGGGTCGGCTGCTCTTGTCGGTTTCGGGTTGGAGAGCTGACACCGCCGCGAGATCAATGCGAACAATCCAACAGGTCTTCAGAAACATGATAGGGTCAAGTGGAGGTGTAATGTAAATTGATGTTCGGTCTGGTTTACAAGCAAGGAATGGTGGAATTTTTCGGTGTGGTCTGTTGACTGGTCGATAGTAATGCTGGGTGGGGTGATGGAATTTTTTGGGATTGGATATGGCGTAAGGTGAACAAATTATAACAGTCGGTAGGCAGGCCTCTTGGATACGCGTCGAGGTGTAACTCAATGGGACCTCAGCGATTGCCAACAGAAACCAAGAAGGATGGGTTGCTGCAGGGACCTCACCATGAGGCAAAGGGGCATCTCTTCTGTTTGATCAACCCTGCAGTTCGCCTTCGGTGCGACGATGGATCACCATGGGTGCGGACATCAGCACCAGGACATCCGCCCGGTAAACCTGTGTAGTCAAGAAAAGAGATTTTATTTAATATGTTTGCAAATATCAACCCTCTCGGTGCACCCTGTGGCCGAGGGAGGAGGGAGCCTCGGCGAGCAGGTGAAAGCTACAAGAATGTACCCGTCTGCCGGAAGTGAGGTTTGCCGCCAAGAGGTTGTAGTTTGTTGATAAAGTTTGGAATGTAGGAAAAATGGATTTTTCTACTCATCAGGAAGTGACAGCTTCCCTAAGATGCTTTCAGATGGTCATGAAGGGGGTCAATTATCTTGATTGATCTGCTAGAATGGGAATTTGTTTTTTCATCAAATTTTTGATTGTTGATGTACCTGCAAGGAAAAACTTGCTCTACTACATCCAATATCTGACATGCAACAGTAAAAATGTGCCACTATACAATTGCATCCCAATTGCTTCCATGATCTTAGCAAGTGTTACCTGCAGTAGGTTTTATTGATGTTATTGATGAGTGGCTTCTGCTTCTCCTTATGGGTGTAGGGGCAAGTCCTTGGCCTGGAGAGCATGAAGATATTCTGATGGACAATAATAGTTGACATCTTTTCCAGCTGAATGTTCGTTCAGCACTGGTGAGGTTAACCTTCATGAAAGGCTTCTTGAATAATGGAAAGAAAGAGAGGCTTGCATGTGAATGCTTGGCTCCCCAGACAGCATGCCTTTGGCTTGAATGAGGCAGACATTGATATGGTTTCAAGAGGCTTTTAAACTAAAGAAAGCATCCCAGAGCCAGATTTCACAAGTTCCCAATTCTTCCAACACATGTGTTGGGTCATTTTCCTTGCCCATGTCCCTTCAATCATATTGTGCCATTGGACAGTTCTTCCAGGACCAATGCACACACAATCATGCAATCCCTTCATCATGGGTAAGTCCTTCTTGCTCTGGATTCACTTTCCATTTTAATCATGGAGTATCTTTTTTTACTTTGCAATGGGAGATTGTTGCATGGATATCTTCCCTTTTAGACCAGACCAATTTGTTGAGAAAATAAATGCTTGAGGATGCTACTTTCCTACCTCACACCCTGATTACTGAAATCAGCCTAAAATATTTACAAAGTGTGCATGTGCATGGAATAAAACCAAAGATATTTATCCCTTTGAATTTATTCATGAAAAGTATTGAAATCATATAACAAAGCCATCATTCAATTTGCAGAGGTTGTTTTTTGAGGTTTAGGATAGGAAGAGAACCCCAAGCCCCCTAATTTGCTGTGCCATTCATGAACTTTTTAATTAGGAAGTTGTCTTTGAAATTTTTGGTGAAAAAAAAAGGATTCAGTGTGTACTAGATTTCCAGAGAACTAGTGGATGTGATTGAGTGCCATCACATCCAAGTTTATTGAAGTGAATTGTATATATCCATCCATGAAGAAACCAAATACAGCTATTTTATTGTGTGCATCTGAAGCAGAGAGATGAAAAAATGGACCCATCCTCAGATTTCATCTCATCACAGAACTGGACTGTTGAGTTTTGGAATTTATGTTATAATGGAAAGGAGTTCAGAATCAAGAAAGGTGGGCATGAGGGGCTGTGTTGTACCATTCTCTCTGAAAAGTCTGCCAATGTGCCAGGACAGCTGTTGCCAGGTGGAGGAGCCAACCTGCTATGCTTGTGGTATAGGTTTTCATGCCATTTGTTAGAGGGACCATGCAGGGAGAGGTTGTATTAGTGCTGCAAGTGGTCATCAAGCCATCAAAAGTCACTGCCTCTCAGAACTTTATACCACCTCCACACATCCCAGTTTTATGTTTCATTTCTTGCACACACAAATGCACACTGTGTACATTTGTGTGTGCAGGAAATGAAACATACACACCTGGTGTACACATAAGCACTTCCAAAGTGAAACCAAAGCCCCCTCAAAATTAAAGGTGATGTATTTATCATGTATGTCAGCCTCTATGCCAATAACCAGGTGTTTTAAGGCACTTGGTTGTGCTCTGATTGTTGATAAAGAAGGTTTTGAAAGGTTTGATGTGAGGGATTTCTTGTAAGGGATAATTAAGAAATGATAATAGCTTCAGTAAATACTGTAAATCTCTTCTCAACATATTCTTTCAGGGAGGGAAACCCAGATTTTATGTTGGAATCTTCCTGCTGAGACAATCAGGGAATATTCTGAGAGTTGTAAGTAATAACACTTATGTGGAGGAGGAGTCCTTGAAGGTGGACCTCTTTTAGCCACTGGAGCATTGTAACAAGAGATCTCAAGACTTTCAAATCACTACAAGAGTATGCTAGACAGAGTAAGTGTTGATGGTGATGTATAAAGATATCCAGTAACAAGAACACTTGAGCAAAGCTACTGGTGTGAATTATTTATAAGCTGAAAGGAGTGGTATACAATATTCATATGATTTTTGGCACTTTCTGGTAACTGATTGACTCTGCAGAACAATCCCAGAAAAACTGGGGGCTTATATGTTCACAAGAATGCCTCAGAAGCACTCAGAGTGACTCCGGAGGAGCAGGGAATTCACTCAGAGGGTCTCAGGGTGTGCTATGAAGTATATCATGTGCACAATATCTTATACTTGGTCTTTTGGGGTAATCTGTCATTAGTTGTGATAGATCTAGGGTACTGTTTGAGATCTGCACCTGTTTGGAGTGCACCCCTTTGCTCAATCATGTGGTACTTGCTCAGTAATAATTTATTATGGGCACATGTAATGTGTTTCTACATGATTTGAGCGCTGCCTGGAGTAGCAAAGACCTTCTGGTATGTCTTGAGGGTTGTTACAGCAAGTGAAAATCCTGCAAGAAATGTGTCAACATATTTTTGAGGTGCTTATTTTGTGTACTATGCATCTCCAGAAAAGTGTCTGGTTTTTGACTCGGGCATGTCCCGGTGCCATTTCGAGACAATCCCCAGACAGGTGCAGTCAATCCCCGGACAGCAGGGGTTGATGACACAATCATTTTTTTTATGTCTTTCTGGTCAACTGTAGACCTGAGTCTGTCTGCAAATATTGTTTGGAGGACAGCTTCTCCACCATGGATTTTTTTTGGCATCCACACAAGTAAGTCCATCTGATTCACCACCTCCAGCGCCCATTACTCCCATACTCCTTCATCATCATGATCTGCGGCTTCTCTTCCATCTCGGGACTCAAACTCATCTCATCCACCTCCTCCGCCTTCACCTGAACTGTTGGCCACATCGGCTTTCTCAGGAACACTAGCGCTAGTAGGATCTTGAACCAGGCTACTAGATGGTGGAAATTGCTCGGCTTGTGTTGACTCAA
>SMGU01009251.1:0-26696 GCA_004348175.1 Puccinia novopanici
TCTTAAAATTGTAGATCTGCTTTATCCCCCTGATCCCCGTCTCGAACCACCAGATCTGGCACTGCAACATCTGCAGTAAGTGTGGATTCATAACATCAAAGCTCCCATTTATCCAATTCAATATGATAAGTGCTCGCTAAACTCCTCTGCTGCCGTCCAGACTGGCAGGCCAACCAGAATGACAGCAGCTTCCAGCCCGCCGCTGCGCCCTTCAACCAGCCTCCTCCCGGACCCAGCCAGATGATGATTCCTGCCCAGATGCAGATGTAAGCTAGCATCGCTCTGTCTTGCGTTTTCAGCCGTACATCAACTGATCCTCAATTCCTGCGTTATCAAACCAACCAAAAAAAAGGGTCCCGCCCATGGGATACGCTGCTCCTGAAGGCCCACCACCCCACAACCAGCAATACCCGGGTGGATACGGCAGGTAAAGAATCTGCATGTGACAAGTCCACCTTGGACCTTAGGGCATGTTTTTCTCGAACTGTGATATCTACCGTCTTTTGTGCGAAGGCGCTGGTCCTCAGTTTAAACTCCTCGCCATTTCTCATTTTCTTGTCTAATTACTTATCTTTCTTCGTTGTATTTACATGTGTGCTATATTTCTCTTTGCCTTCTGTTTCTGTCAAATATCTTATATTCACAGTATAAACTACATATTGTCTGAGTCTATTGGGGAAGATCTTGGACTGGCCATCACTTAGCTTCAGGTTGAAGCTCACATACTAAACGCTAGCACCCATGATGAGGCCTTGGTCGCCAGGGCTTTAACGAGTGACTTTTTTGGTTTTGTTTAAGAGATTGAGCGAGCGATTTCGAAAGAGTTGTGAATGGTCATATTGAAGAGAGTGTCCCAATCGGTAAGCCATGCTTTGATGCCGATTTCGGAGGACCAGCCCTGGATGTCTGGGAACAGGGGTACGATATAGAAGTGGGCAAGGAGGACATAAGAGGGAAAGGCGGTCGAGAGTTCTTGGAGTGCAGTCATGGCTTCTTTTCTAGTATTGGCTGGTCCCCGTATCTGCGCTGCTTCCACAACACGCAGGAGACGCGAGATGAGCGTTTCAGTGCGGGACGGCGCGGTTTCGAGTGTTAACAGTTGATCAGAGCACATTCCTGTGAACACTGGCACATCCCTCTTCCCCATTCCCTCTCGCAATAATTTGTCGAAGAAAAGTCGGGACAGCTTGAAGATGGGCACCATCGATTTCGCAAGGAGGATGACTTGTCTGCCGAATCCAGTACCACTTTCTTCTCCACTGGTTGTTCGATGGATTAGGGACAACAGCCGGTCACATTCGATACCGATATTTTTTACGTAAGGAATCCAAAGATCCTTCAGGAGATGTAATTCAGATGCTTTTGACAAGCTGATGGCTCTTAGGACGGGCGCAAGGTGGTATGGCGGTCTGACGGGAATCTCGTCTCTACCGGAATGAGAGCCAGGTGTCCTCTGTTGGTTTGGCGGTGCGTACTGGAATTTTTCAATAACCAAATGGCAATAGAGAAACCATTCGCGGAGGCCCCTCCCCAAAATTTCGAGGTAGCAGTAATTCAGCAGTTGAAGTCTAAAGGGTTTCAATTCCTTGAAGTGTTGGTCATTTCTTACTGGCCAACTCAGCTCTTCGTAATCAATGAGGCTGGTGGTGGAATTGGCTGTTTGGCGTAAAGTCTGAACAACTTCTGTTTGGAGGTTGCGGATGAATCCCAGTTGGGAGACGGGCTCATTGCGCAAGCCGTGGACAGCTGCGGAGAGGACGGATAGTTGTTGATGGAGTAGAGGCAGAAGGTTTGAGTGGAGATCGGCAAAGATATCTCTCCTGGAGCCCTCGACAGGATTATCTTCAACCACGAGCCTGTAGTAGTCAAGGTCGGCCAGATGTTTGAAACCCTGGATGACTAGATCGGGAGCATTTTTGGTGGACAAGTCCAGTCAGAAATGTTTTTGGCCGATGGAATGGATAATTCACTTGCCTGCCTGACGCGCAGTTTGTTGGTTTTCTGGTGCTTGAGGTTCGGCCATGGTGGGAAGCCCACTGCTTGAGTCGCGTAATGACAAGACTATTACTGAAATGGCAGAACGACCCCGAAACAATATGCGTCAAGAATGCGGGCAGACGAGCACGACAGGGAGTTATTGGTTATTTGCGATTTGGCGATGATAATGAAAGAAAAAGAAACAAAGACAGTTTGGTAATAAGGGGAAAAAGCACAAACTGGAATGAAAGACTATTTGCAACCTAGCCTACAGCGTTTTTTTACCCGATGAGAAGCACTATTCAGAATGGATAGTGATGAAAGAAATGCCAAGTATAGCCGTGTGTCGGAGAACCAGTGATGCCGCGTGTCCACAACCAGTGATGCCGCGTGTCCACAGATACCCGTCAGAGCTCAGCTCCGTGTCCTCATGGGACCATTTTTCTGAATGAAACTCTCCTGAGTATATGTCTGAGAAACACTTCTTGGATCAGGTTGTTGAACTATCTCCTTGTTGCAGTCTCTTTTTTCATTTAACTTGGCCTCTGACATTATTGCACACCATGAATCTACTGAACACCAGGACTGAAAAAGGAAAGCAGCAGCCGACAAAACTATAATGATCACTATAAATATGCCAGTGATAGAAACATCAGGGAATTCTCAAGGGAGAAAAAGACAAAAACCAAAAGGGAGGATGAACCTAACAATAGCAAAACTTCTTCCACTTTGTTGAACGTTTCTTGCAAGGTCCCATTGTGGAGAACAAGGGGAAATGAATATTTCCCCGCATTATTTTTTTTTGTATGGATCTTTCGCCCTAGAGATAAGTGTGTAGGGATCAAGATATCATTTTGGGAAGTCACTCTGCACAGAAAAATGTGCAGATCAAGCTGCCAAAATTCACACAATTCATGTCATTCCAGTCTTATTGCATGGATTGTGGCAGCTTGTCTTGCATGGCTTTTTGTGCAGAGTAATGTGCCAAAATTCAGGTGTACTCAACTTTGAAACCACTGAACTATGAAATTATTTGTTTTCAACCCATCTTGCGAGTCAGAAAGCATTCCTTCATTTCTGTCCCAGTTGGACCCCTCAACTTTACAGTATCTAAGGCTCACAGTGTGAAATGAGGGTTGCTTGAAGTGATCCACTTTATATCCAGATTCCAACACATGCACATTCTTTCCTTTTTTTCAAAAAAGTGGCAAGACTCTGGATTTTGGGAAGAGGAAGAACCCTTAGAGAACGGAGCTTAACCAGGCCTCTCTGTGTCTCACAGAGAGGCCTACGGGTGAAAGTGAACTTCTAGCGTGAGCACCTGGGCTTTGGATGCCTGTATTGCAAGCATTTTCACTTTTTCCTCTACTGTGAGAGGCCCCTCCCAACAAATAACTTGCCTTCTGCGCAAGCGGGTAGGCCACATCAGTGCACACCATTCTACCAAATCTGGCAGCCCCAAAGTGAGACATACCTCCATAAAGAAAGGATGAAAGGTCAATGTTTTCCTTGAGAAGGCCAAAAAACAAATTCCACAAAACACCTGAGGCACTGCATACAGGGACAATATTCAGTACAGCTCCACAATCCTGTAGGTGCGTGCACGTGCAATGCAATTGATACTGAAGGTCTTCATTGACCAATCAGTTTGTGTCATCTGATCTAGAAAAGGAGGCTGGCACAATGGGAAGCTGTTAGGATAAAAATGACCACTTTTGATTTGCACTGGGGGTCATGAAACAATACTAGTGACCACAATTCTGGAATCAAATTGGAGAAAGGCACCAAGGGCAATGTAAACATGTAAGAGGAAGGGGGGAAATTTAGGGATGAAAAGATTCCCCTGAAAAATGTGCAAAAATCAGCCCAGGCTCTCATCACAACTTATGCCGGATTACCCAACCAAAGTTCAACTGGGCCTGTGGTCAACCACATTGGTAGGTTTAACTTTGGGTATAAACCCAGTTATTCATTCCAAGCTAATCTTTCCAAATTTCATCCTCACTGAGTTGCTCAAAGGGATGGTATTACCCAACCCATCCAACTTACTTTATGATGATCAAGTCAGATGTGACTTCTTTTCACAATTTCACCTTGATGGAATCCACAAAATATGTCACCCAAAATAAGATCCAGTCCAGCTCACTGAGAAAGAAAAACTCACAAGTCAACACACCCTCCAACAATACCACCAGGCTCAACATTGCAAGTAACCCTACAGACATTTGGAAATGAATTCAAAGAAGAGGTGACCCAGATTTTCAAATCTGGTCTCACGGACTCTCAAATCAATCAAAAGCTTGAAGAAACACACTCCTTGACAGTATCTCAGAGGACCTTGACCATCACAAGGAAGACTGAGGAATAATTTGACTTGGCTCCCAGGAGACATAAAACTTGGAAGAAACAATTACAACCTACTTCATCAGAGGCCTCACCATCCAACAGATTCAACATGCTCTTATAACAAGCCATAACTTCACCCACTCCTTGAAAATCCTTGAAGGAAAGCTGAACACAATGAAGCTTTTGAGGCACACCAACAACCTTGACATCATAAATTTTATTTAGAGAAAGTTTTATCCTATATGATTGAGATTCAAAAAATAACTGAAGGACTTAATTTTTGTTACTGTAAGATTAAGAAAATAATGCAGACCCACAAGTGAGCTTATATTTATCCTTCAATGATTTATTGTTTTTGTTTATTTGGAATAATTTCTAACAAATTATCAATTATTTATGTCTTTCCAACTTTCCAACATGACTGTTGCCTTAATGAAGACAATGGAACTTTTTGATTTGTATAATTGTTCAAAGAGGGTACTCAAACAAAGAGTATTCAAGACACCTGGACTTAATTCTACATGGTCTTCTGATGAGCAGCACAAACTCAAAAAGTTTGGGATTGTTGTGTATGGATTCATTGATTCTTGGAGCCGCAAGATTCTAGTGATATATTTTCATTTAACCATTCCTTAACCTTGCCACATTGGGTATTACTAACTTTTAATTTTAAAGTAATGTGGAGGACTTCCCAGGAGGAAATTAATTGATTAAGGGAATGAACAAAATCCACATGGCCACCCATCAAATAAACATGAAAGCACAACACAAACCAAAATCTACCAATCCTACCAAGCCCCAACTCTTCACCAAAAGCATCCACAATCAGAAGATTGAGCTTCTCATCTTCTTCATCACTCTCAAATTTGTGGTTCTTGAGAAATAATTCCTCTGAGAAAATTCATCATCAATTGCACCATGAGTACTTCAGTGGCTTCAAGGTCAAATATTGGATTTTAGTGGCAAGCCCCTCCTTTGGAGGATTGCTTTGCAAGTCCCAAATGTGGGACTTGAGTTAAGCCAGATCCTCTCTTCCCTCCCAAAAGCCCATCACCCATACATTGAATCAATCACCAGTCATCTCCTCATCCATCTACTTACCACTCCACTAACCATAATCACCAATCAATCATTCAAGTAAAATAATTAGTCAGTAGTAGTAAAAGAAAAATTCCCCTATCCAAGTGGTGTGTTCTCAATCAGGCATTCTATAAAAGCCCTTCATACCTTTATAAAAGGTTTTTGGATAAAGGTTAAGAAAGGGGATACAAAAACTCAATAAATATCTGTTTCCTTTAGCCATACATAAAACAGAAAAACCATAAAAATAACTCACTTATCTACTTCAATTTTCCTTATCATCATCAAAATTTAAGGACTGGGAATGTCCCGTACTGATCCTGGAGGTTTAAGTATGCACTGAGAGGATCAAGAGCCTAGAAGGATTCTAGAACCAAACAAAAGGGGGTATTTATTTCTAGTCAAGAGAGAGCAGTCAGTTTTCTCTGCTGGAATGGAAGAGAGAGAGAGAGAGGAAAGAGACTAAATATCTGATTGTGACATGCCTTATTTGAAATTTCTTGGAAGGACCCTAGGAGAGGTATTACACAAAACTCCATTATATTCTAAAAATATTTTCACTTTTATCAGTTTCAACTATTCTGAAATCCTCTATCTCAAATTATCCACTCACACCTTTTCAAATATATATATTTGTTTTGTAAAATCCATAAAATATTAGTTGATCTAAGTCTTATCAGAAACTGCTAAACATAGTTTTATCTAACATGAGTTGGCCACAATAAAGAAATAAATTTGTTTTGTTAGCTCTTGTGTAGTACATAGAGTGGCAGGTTGTGAGCCTGCGCCTCTTAAGTCGCGACAAGGACACAAGGATAACTAGAATAAGAGATATTTAAAATAAGAATTAATGTTTTTGTTATTTTTATTATTATTGATGATGAGTGTATTAATGGTGATTGCACAGCTAAAGCTGGATTAAGCGGAGAAAATCTGCAACACCTCCTCCTCAAAAGAAACTGAGGAAGGTCTGACCAGTGAAAACTGAGTCAGTCCAATTCTTTAAGCCAACAGAAACTGGCTAAGGGTCTTGAGAGGAAAACCTATGTGATTTGTCTTAATGGTCAAAAATCACAGAAAAACCACAAGGAGATTGGAAGGAAGGAAAAGCAGAAGAGACGAAAAGGAAGACTTCTGGATAACACAGAAAGAAAAAGTTTTCAACTGGAAAATTAAGGAGAATCACTATTTATCCCGGACACAGTGTAGTGTGAAGAATAAATAAGGTGAATTGTCCTTGATTTGTTGGTTGAGTTCCTGGGTGGGTATCCTTGTTCTTTGTGGTTTATTTTCGAAGTGAGGGACAAAATGAAGCTTGACAGAGGCTGAGATACCTCTGGATTCAGCCTCAGTGAAAATTTTCATCTGTACAAGAAGAATTAGGAATTTTTGGACAATTTTCCTGTATCTGGATACTGGGAGGCTTGTGGGAGAGTTGTAAATTAATATATGCATTTTAATGGTGCAAAGGCATGAAAATCAAGTATATTTAACTTTGAGAATTAATAGAAAAACCATTCTTACTCAACATTGAGGTGAGAGTAGGAAAAAAGGGTCATTAGTCGACATGGGTAAGATTTAGAGGAGATTCACTAAAACAAAGTTTATAATGAAGCCTTTTGGGCAGTATATAGGTGGTATAAACTGTCTCTAATGCTGAAACAGGTCTTTCAAACCACCAGTGCAGGTATTTCAAACCACTGGTGCAGGTCTTTCAAACCACTGGTGCAGGTCTTTCAAACCACTGGTATCAGTTTTAATACGTCATAAATACTTGATATATCACATTTGTTATTTCCCCCTCAAAGAATTGACATCCATCCCAAAAAGAGTTCTCACACTGGCTAATTTTTGGGCACTCCAACTTCCAGGTGTTATTAACATAAGATCTGGTCAGCCAACTTGTGGTTCAATTGAAAGCTGTATAATATGATATTTTTGGGTGAGCCAGCCTCTGTATGATAGACCTGCCCCTGCCACACAAAATCTAGTTAACTGTTTTTTTATTCTCCTTCATCCCCTCAAAACAAATATAAAGAATATATTGCTAACTTTTTTTTTCTGTTTCTGACATCCATCCTGCCCCTGACAAACAAATCATATCACTGAAATCATTTTTCTGCTGCTGCCCCTGCCAAACAAAATCCAACCCAGATTGCTACCACCAATAATTCTAAGTGATTAATAATGGTGGTTTTATTGTGAGTCAGCTGGAGCAATATGGCTGACCTTTTTTTTCCTGCTGCTTCTGCAGCCCCTGCCATACAACCAATATCAATAAAAGTGTTTTTGATTTTGATTTTCTTATTCCATCCATCCTGCCCCTGCCAAAAAAAACAATCTTGCTAACATTCTTCTTTTCAAGGGTATTGACTGATAATATTAATATATTCCATCAATCAATTGGCAGTCAAAATTATGTCAGCCTGCCTGATGCCAAGTTTAAATCCTTTTAGCTACAGGAGGAGCAAAATGGCCAAAAAATTAAGGAAGATAATTCCTGTGGGCATTTTTGGGCGAGTAGAAATGGTTTGATGGGTAATATCAAAAGAGAATAGGGATAATAATAAAAAGAAATGGGAAAAACAAATAAGGTAAACAATATCTCATTATTATTTTTTCAGAGGGGCCTGCTAAGCAGGGGTTTTTTAGATACCTCAAAGGCGTCATTCTACAACTTCAGAGGACTTAGTTACCTTTAAAGTAAAACTGGGGACTGCTGGGAAGTGGTGGTTTAGATCCCAGTGAACCATGAAAAAACTAATTTCACTTGTTCAAAGGGTCCCTTTGTAACCCAGTATGTCGTTTGATAGCAAGTGACACTAGTTTTTTCATGGTGGTGGAATAGAGAAAAAGGTGGAGATTCAGAGAAGGGTTAGTACTCACTTAGCAATGGGACTTCTCTGAGGACTCCAGGGAAGTTGAAGTCTGCTTTTGGTGAGATTCAGACCAGTAGAAATGAGAACTGTTAAGTTTATTGCTGGATTTTAATCAGGAGGCAATTTTGGTTGGTAATTTCTGTGGTATAATCTGAAGCTGGGGAATTAAAATATGAGGGCAAGAGGGATCTCTTAAATATTAATTCTGGGCCCTCTTGGGAGGCTCAAATTTGTCTAGAATCAGCTATCAATGGTCTGTTCATCCTGATTGTAGCCATTTTGTGTTGTATAAGCCTTTCTGGGCTATTTATTACTAGGGCTCGGTGTCATGTTAGACTTAGCACGCCACAGGGCTGTAACTACTGTAGAGCACTGTTGCTGTGTCAACATTTCAGTTTCAGGCTTAAGCCTGGATACAAGGGTGACACTACTGTTACTATGGAATTTTCCAGGCTGTTTTGGCCTTGCCTCCCTCTCATGGGAGGTCGTGTAGGTTCTCTATGTGTCATCTGGTGTTTCCAGGCATTTCCAGGCAGTTATTTTGGTGCTGGAACACCTAGGGACCCTTCACACATGTTTGGGATCAAATTTGCATGTTCCCAAACAGATTTTTAATTTTATTAATTTATTTTTGATGCAATACGTGTCATTATGGCACATCAGAATGCCTCAAGAGTGCATAAAAAGATTATATTTAAATTAAAAATATGAGAAAAAATGGACAAGTATATATTTTAAAATAAAAAAATAAAAAAGGAACATATATTTTTCTTGGGCATTAATAAATCTAACTGGGTAATCCACTTTTACACCCAGTTTTTGGCTGTGCAGTGTACCCGGTTTTCTGCATTTACAGCTGGGTTTTTATTTTTATTTTTAATGGAATTGAATTCTTTTAAAATCCTCTCATAGGTTATTAAAAATATTTATACCATAAAAAAATAAAAAATCACACACCACAAATATGACGATCCCAAACAAACAATCCCTAGGATTCCAACCTAAATTATTCAGCCAATAGTCAACCAATCTGAATAAAGAAAATATCAAAAAAAAAAAAAAAAAAAAATCAAGTTAACCCCTCTCTATAAAGATACAATGAAATGCCCGCAAAACAGGGTGTATGTCTGCTGAAGAAAAAAATTCATGATTTAAAGAAAATTTATTCTCAAAAAAATATTCCAATACCTCTAAATTGATGGAAATAAATTTAAATCATTCAAAAATATTGAGTTTTGACAGAGTACCCGGTTTTTTCAAAAAACTTAACTTGAATTTTAAAATGAATCTGAAAAAACCAAAAAAGATCTTCAAATTTCATAGATATAGATATTATTTTTATAAATATTTTTCCTCCTTTTCAATCACAAGAAATAATTGCTCAAAAAAACCAGGTTTGCATGCAGAAAACCGGGTACACACCAAAATTAGTAATTTTTATTTTTTTTGCAAAATGAAAAAAAATGACGAATATTTTTTGATTTGAAATTTCATGGTTTTAACTCTGAGACTTATTGAAAATTTTGTCAAAAAAAAATGTTGAAAAACTGGGTGTAAATGCGGAAAACCGGGTTTGCTGCACAGCACAATTTACATTGTCATGACGTAAAAACTGGGTGTTAAAGTGGATTACCCGGGTAAATTTATTAATTCCCTTTTTCTTTTATACTAAGATTTTTATAGTAATTTTTATTTTTAATTTATACTTAGATTTTTGATGTAAATTTATTTTGTTATTTTATTATTTTGTTAGTTGGCTCTCATTAGTAGCCAGCTGACACATTGACTGAAATACAATACACTGCAGCCCAGAAAGATCAGAATAAGAAGACATCTTGACACCCACAAATAGATTTTATAGTTTTTATATTTTTATAATGTTTATTAACTGAATACTAAATTTTGGTTTTCTTTATCCTTTCAATCCAATTCTTGTTACTTTTATTTGCCATTCTTGATATGAATTTATGACTTCCAGTGCACAGTATGTGGATGTTGGGACCCTGAATATTTTATCAGTGACCAATGACCATATCAGTAACCAGAATTTATCAAAGAGAATTGAAAGGAAAGAAAGAATCAGAAATTGAAAGCTGAGGAGAATGAAGATCTTCAAGAAACTTTGATTGGAGTCAATGACACTACCAACACCAACAAGACATCCATTTTCTGGAAGCAGGCTCAGTACCAACCTCTGAGCTTGTACCATGAAATAACTCTGAAGAGAAATCAAAACCCAACAAATTATCCCACCCCTGAAGAACTCCAGCAAGCTTTTCATGTTGTGGATAGGAAATTCTTCTTCTTCTTGAGTATTGGTTTGTGTGTGATTACAGATACCCTTGAAATGAATTCAATAAAGGATTTTGAGTGTAATGGCAGGTAATTTAATTTTTGATTGAAAATATAAAAGCAGACAGGAGTCTGAAAAGTAATCTCTTGATCAGGCTTAAGTGCCAGCAAAAAGGATCTGATTGGTAAGGACAGACAATTTTTTTATTTGTTCAATCCAGTGATGATTAAATGGACTACATACATGTTGATCAAGGAAAGAGTATCATAATGGATAAACAACAAGTTGAATGAATGTGGTAGAGATGCAAATGGAAAACAGGGGGAAAGAGAGGAGGATGGAACAAGTGAAATTCCAACAGCCAATCATTGCAATTATGAAGTTCACCCCATGGGATAAGTTAACAGACAAGCATATAGATGACTTCAATTTCTAACATTCCTTCATGGTGCCAAGCAGTTTATCAACCTGGTATGTTCTTCTAGTTGCTCTGGGGGAAGTAAAATGTGGGCTAATTTTTGTGAAGGCCCAGAATGGGGCTTCACAGACTCTTCCAAGATGCAGATGTACATAGGCTAGCAGCACCTGTCTTGCATTCTCAGCTGTACATCAACTGATCTTCAATATCCTGCACTATCAAACCAATCAAGAAAAAGGGTCCCGTCCATGGGATACGCTGCTCCTCAAGGCCCACCACCCCACAATCAGCAATACCCGGGTGGATGCGGCAGGTAAAAAATCTGCAGGTGACAATTACAGCTAGGGCATGTTTTTCCCCAACTGTGATACCTTCCATCTTTTGTGCAACGGCGCTGGTCCTCAGTTTCACCTCCTCGCCATTTCATCTTTTCTTGTCTAATTACTTATCTGTCTTCGTTGTATTTACATGTGTGCTATATTGCTCTTTGCCTTCTATTGCTGTCAAATATTTTATATTCTCATTATAAACTATATATTGTCTGAGTCTATTGGGGAAGATCTTGGACTGGCCATCACTTAGCTTCAGGTTGAATCTCACAACCTGAAGCTCACATACTCAACGCTAGCACCCATGACGAGGCCTTGGGCGCCAGGGCTTGAATGAGTGACTTTTTGGTTTTGTTCAGGAGATTGAGCAGGCAATTTGGAAAGCATTGTGAATGGCCACATTGAAGAGAGTGTCCCAATTGGTAAGCCATGCCTTGAAGCAGATTTCGGAGGACCAACCCTGGATGTCTGGGAGCGGGGGTACGATATATAAGTGGGCAAGGAGGACATAAGAGGGAAAGGCGGTCCAGAGTTCTTCGAGTGCGTCCAAGACTTGTTTTTTAGTGATGTCTGGTTCATCTCGCTCCGCTTCTTGTATAACAAACCGGAGATGCGAGATGAAGCCGTCAGTGCGGCTAGGCGCGTTTTCGAGTAGTTCCAGTTGATCAGAGCACATTCCTGTGAACAGTGGCACATCTCTCTTCCCCATTCCTTCTCGCAATAATTTGTCGAAGAAAAGTCGGGACAGCTTGAAGACGGGCACCATCGATTTCGCAAGCAGGATGACTGGTCTGGTACCACTTTCTTCCCGACCGGTTGTTTGATGGATTAGGGACAACAGCCCATCAATTTTGATACCGATGTTTTTAACGTCAGGAATCCAGCAATCCTTCAGTAGATGTAATTCAGGTGCTTTTGACAAGCTGACGGCACTTAGGATGGGCCCAAGGTGGGATAGCAGTCTGATGGGAATCTCGTCCTTGTCGGAATCAGAGCCAGTTGTCCTCTGTTGGTTTGGCGGTTCGTGCTGGAGATGTTCAATAACCCCACGGCAATGGAGAAACCATTCGGTGAGGAACATCCCCATTTCGTAGTAGCAGGAATTCAGCTGTTCAAGTCTAAAGGCTTTCAACTCCTTGAAGTGTTGGTCATTTCTTACTGAACAATCAATCACTTTGCAATTCATGAGGCTTTTGGTGGCATTGGCTGTTTGGCGTAAAGTCTGAGCAATTTCTGGTTGCAGGTCGCGGATGAATTTCAGTTGGGAGACAGGCTCATGGGACAAGCCGCGGACAGCTGTGGAGAGGTCGGTGAGTTGTTGATGGAGTAGAGGCAGAAGGTTCGAGTGGAGATCGGCAAAGATATCGCTCCTGGGGCACACTTCCTCCACAGGATTGTCCTTGGAAGCCACGCTAGGCGTCCTGTAGTCGGCAAGGTCGGCCAGCTGTTTGAAGCCCTGGATGACTTGATCTGGTGTATTTTTGGTGGCCAAATCCAGTTAGAAATGTTTTTGGTCGATGGAATGGATAATTAGCTTGCCTGCCTGACGCTCAGTCTGTTGGTTTTCTGATGCTTGAGGCTCAGCCATGGTGGGAAGCCTACTGTTTGAGTCGCGTAATAACAAGCCTATTACTGAAATCGAAGAACGACCCAGAAACTGTGGCGACACGAGGTGATTCCGCTTTATTGAAAATCTATTTTCTCAGCTAGTAGTACATAATAGCAGTGAGTAACATGAGAGAAATGAGAGAGAGAAATAAAGGAAAGAACGGTCAACAAGAGAATAGAACATAAACAGCAGAAAAACACCAACAAGATAATTATAATTATCAAAACAACGATAGAGATACGACGACACGCTCGAAAACCAAAACACCTCAATGAAGACTGAGAAAACACAAGATGTTCAGTATAAGTGACACGAGGAAACATAGACTGATACGGCGCTACCTTTGATTCCCGTAATTTTTCTTTCTTGATAAGCTGCTCCTGAATCTGTGTGCCAGCTTCGAATCTATTGAATTGAGGTTTGAGGTATGAGTATTTAATCGATGTTTCATCGATCGAGTGTTACCTGCTGAATCTCGACGTAGTACTGGGACGATGAATACTGGACTCTTGATGTTCTTTTCTTTGACTTGACGTTGATGTTCCTCCTGAAACGTCTTGAAGCTGAAGCACAACCGGTTGAACTTTTGAGGCGAGAAAATTCCGAAAAGCAACTCACAATCTAAGCACACCTGGCACCATGCATATGCATGTGTCGATTATCCCTGCAGAAACAATATGCTTCAAGAATGTCGGCAGACCAGCACAAAAGGCTAGATTCAGATCAGAGAGAGTTAATTGGCGACTTGGCGATGACAATGAAAGAAAAGGAAACAATGATAGTACGGTAATAAGGGGAAAAAACACAAATTGGATTGAAAAAATTTTTGTAGCCTAGCCTACAGAGTTTCTTTACACGATGAGAAGCAATCTTCAGAAATGAAAGAAATGCCAAGTCTTGCCATGTATTGGAGAACCAGCGATACCGCGTGTCCAAAGATACCCGTCTGAGCTCAGCTCCGTGTCTTGATGGGTTCATTTTTCTGCATGAAACTTCCTGAGGGATTGATTGCCTTTTCATATGAGGTGTTGGTAGGGTATGAAATGTTTTTTTTTTTTTTTTGGTAGAGGCCATTCATAAGAAGGGATACAGGATACAGCAAGCTGTGACCACAATAATTATATTGATTTGATGTGACTCAAAGGTTTTTGGCCAACATGATTCAATGAAACTTTCAATCCTTTTCAGAAGCTGTCTAGTATGTCATGATATCCTGAAAAAATCATTCCAAGGCTTAGTACCATCTCTGAGCCAAGGAAGAGTTTGGTTTTCTCTTCTGGTTGGATTTTCTTGCAGATGTTGATTTAATAAAGATATGCCAGGAAATTCAATGATCAATTGAGCTCAAATGATATAGAAAATTTATAAGGCCTCCTCTTACTTGCTGGTTTCACCTGACTAAATCAGAGCATTCAATCAAAGTTATAAGAGAAATAAAAGGAAGAGTGGTTGAATTAGAAAAAAAGTAGTTGAATTGTGGAACTTTCAAACACATTAGGTTTGTTTTTGTTTTTATTACAGACCACTCCAATTTGAACTTATCATTCCATGATGAAAACTGATGTAAGAAACCAGAAAAACACATTGGCTTATCTTTGCAACCCTATGAAAGCAGGGGCTCAAGTGAATCACGGGAGCTAAAATGGTGGTTTCAGTGATTCCAGAAGGGCATATCACTGAGGACTTTTTACCCAATCAACCCAACATCTGTTTTGTCATTGTGTTTCAATCAGCAGAAGCACCAATGTAGATGGTGGTAAAATTGTTCATCACTTGACTGCTCTCCATCTCAACACCATTGCAGAATCTGTTGTGATTCATTGATTAAAGCAACTTCTTACTCATAGCTTTGAAATATAAGTTTTGTCTTGAGAAATGACTTAAGCAGCAAAACCTTACCATGGGATGCCTTATAAAAAAGTTGAAATGATATGTGTCAGCTGGCTACTATTTAGAGCCAACCAAAAACATAAAATAAATAATAAAATGTCATAAAAAATCTCAGTCTAAAGCAAGAAAAACTAGGCCAGTTCATGTAGGGCCTTTTTATGCGAATGTTGTAAAATCAAGTCTGCTTGCTTGCATAAAATTAATTGCTAAAATTTAGCAATCTCATGCCAAACTTTAATTCAACTCTGATAAAACATTGCTTGTTGCAATTTTTTTTATCTTCAAGTGAGCAGCTATTTGAACTGGCCTACTTTACTCCATTTAATAGATGTCATACTTTTTCAAGGGTCTTTGACACCCAACCCACTCATTTTGAAGGTGCAAACCACCCCAGCATCCTCATGACACTGAGGTGGGTTGTGCCTTCAAAAAAAGCCGCGGCAGGTGGGTTGCGGCTACAAATCCCAGTTTTTCAACTTGGTTGGGTTGCAGATACAATTATATGTACGCCATAGGGGTCGCAGGTTAAGATTTTTGACCTGCAACTCAATTTTTAGGCTTTCTTACTTTTTATTTCTTTTTCATAATTTTTTTTTCTTAATTTTTCTTAATTTTTCTTTATTTTTCTTAATTTTTCTTAATTTTTCTTAATTTTTCTTAATTTTTCTTAATTTTTCTTAATTTTTCTTAATTTTTCTTAATTTTTCTTAATTTTTCTTAATTGTCATGTCCTTTTTTAAAGGTGTGTTGATTTTTATTAACCTGCAACCCACATGGGGTACAGATACATATAAGTATCTGCAACCCACCCAAGTCAAAAAACTAGGATATGTAGCTGCGACCCACCACCACGGTTTTTTTTTGAAGGCACAACCCACCTTGGTGTCATGAGGATGCCGGAGTGGGTTGGGCCTTAAATGTGGGTGGGTCGCATGTCAAAGACCCTTTTTCTAAAGGTTTTCATTAGGCTGCATTTGTTTGCGTCATATGACGCGCATAATATTTCATGCAAAATGTATGCAATTTGCTGATTACTACGCTATTAATAATATTTGATTAGTGTGGTCTGGGAATTGCGTTATATTACGTTTTGAGGCAAACACATCATGATTAAAAATTCAAAAAAACATCATATTATGCGTGTCATATGATGCAAACAAATGCGGCCTTAATTTTTCTACACGCTCTGGCCCCCTTTTTTAGACACCAGGTAACGTGCAAAAAATATATATAAAAAACATAAATAAATAAAAAATAAAAAATAACCGTGTGAATACGTTGTACATACCTGTAATGACATTTCAAAACGGTTCTACAGCATTCTATGTGTTCTAGCGCTCAAACCCCTGGTTTGAGTCTCTGGATAACGCCTAAATAACCGTTGCAACCTCCCAGAAGGTGAGGGGAGGTCAGAATCAACTTAGGAAGTATAATGCAGAACAGGAAACCAAGGGTTAGCCAGGAAACACCAGGAGTAGTGTAGCAACCTGGCTAAACTAAAGAGATGCTTTGGTCCTTGACTATTCCAGGAAGGTCTATAACACAACCAAAGCCATCACCAAAGAACTGTAAAACGGCTTGATTTCACGTAGCTAGGTGGTTACTGGCTGGGCTTAGACCAAAAATGGCCAAGCCTTGGCGGGCACATGGAAATGCACATCCCAACCTGGCTTATACAACACAACCAGGCTAGTTCCACTGCCAGGCTTGCTAGGCCAGAACCACATATTTTACAAAAATTCAGGCTCCTCCGGTGTTACCAGAATTAATATTTAAGAGGGCCTTCCTCCCCCCATATTTTATTTCCCATCTTCATACAATTTAACATGGATTCCTCCTGCTTAAAAGCAATACAGAAACTCAATATTACTGATTTCTTTTTTTCTGAATCTCACCAACACCCTTCAACTTCCTGGAGCCCTCAGAGAAGTCCTTTTGCTATTGAGTAATAACACTTCTCTGATATCTCCACCCCTTTCTCTACTCCACTGGGATCTAAACAACCCCTTCCCAGCAGGCCCCAGTTTATTCTGAGGTACCTAAGTCCTCTGAAATTTTAGAAAGACACCTTTGAGGGATGTAAACAACCCCTGCTTAGCAGGCCCCTGTGAAAAATTAATAATAAGATATTTTTTATCTTGTTATTTTTTTGTCTATTCTTTTTTATTTTTCCAATACCATTGGACGCTATCCCCACATACCCATTTCTACATGCCACAAACTGCCCACAGGAGTCCTCTCTGCAATTTTTGTAGCAATTGTGCTCCTCCTGTAGTGAGAAGGATCATCCTTAGCATCAGGCAAGTTGACACTATGCATTCATTTCAAAACTAGACTATGAACACATTCAGTGAGAAAAATTCCCACTGTTTCAACCAATTGCAGGAAGGCTGCGACATTTTGCCAAGCCCCCTACCCATATTTATTTTTTTAAGAAATTTCTTGAAATATGGAACAACCCTCACAGGTGTAGTTGATAATATGTGTTGCACACTGTAAATCTGGAATCATAAAAAAATAAAATAAAAAATAAAAAATAAAAAATAAAAAATAAAAAATAAAAAATAAAAAATAAAAAATAAAAAATAAAAAATAAAAAATAAAAAATAAAAAATAAAAAATAAAAAATAAAAAATGAAATATTAAAAATAGGTGAGAACATCCAAATTTTCTTTTATGTGACTGACTTGTTTATTTTTTTCTTGGTTAGCTTAGTGTTAGTCAAATTCATGCTAAATACCAGTTCATTTTCCAAAGTAAATGTGCTAAATGCTAGCATAGCTCCCATAGCCACTTTGCTAAATAACATTGTAGCTGATATATCCACTACAATACAGGTTATTGTATCTGATACATCCAATATGCTATTGGTTAGCCTAGCTGATGCATAAGCTATGCTACAGGTTAGCATAGCTTTGTTTGATCACTAACACTGCTAAGAGGAAATCTTGTTAGCATTAGTTGTAATTTGGGGGGCTGAAATAATTCTATGCTCAAGTTTTTCTTTTTTTTTTTTTTTTCAAATCCTGTAGTATTACCTGGCCAGAATTTGAAACTAACAGTAACTGTTTAGTATTGTAGCTTAAAAAACTAAAACTATGCTACCCTAACACTAAGTTGAGTGTAACCAGCACACCATTGGCAAAAATTTTAACATTTGTGCTCATTCCTTGTTGGTTGCATCAATTGAGCTATTTGAAATCCCAGCCTAGTCATAATGATATTTGTTTGATTTGTGGTGGTAGTGTATGGTGGGAATTTTTATCCATTTTGCCATACATGAAGTTCTTGCTCTAGTGTTAGTTTCATCATTCTATATTTCAATGGGTACAAAGGAACATGTGAGTGTTTCTGGTGCCAGAAACTTCCATGATGTGATACTGAATTCAGGAGGTAACTGTTGATGTTGGTTTGTTGAATGTAATTAGAATATTCAGTATTGTCTTGCCTTCAACTATATGGTGCTTGGAAGGTTAAAGCCTTACATTTTCCTTCAAAGAAATTATCTTGAAAATTCAAGATAAATTTAATCTTCTGTATATGTGGTGAGTAAATCAATAGTCAGCTGGGATCTCTCATGGGATTTTGGATGATATGATTAGGGATTACCGGAACAGGAACCTTTTGATATTCAATTTTCTTGTAATAAATTGACCTATGAATGTCCTCTTGCATTCCTTCCTTTTTGAAACTGTTGAGACTTTTAAAAAAAAAAAAAAAATCTCACTTGCCATATGGATTCAAGATATTCAATCCTTCCATTGGGGATTTGAGGTATAATTTCCTATAAATAAAAAATATATGAGAAATATAATTATAGCCAAAATTGGATTCTTTTTTTTTTTGGGGGGGGGGGGGAAGATGTTGAAATTTTACCAAAAAAATGTTCCTGGTCTAATCTTATTTCCTTGTAATTGATCTTGAAGACTGCTACTCTGATGAATGATGAATCAGTAAATTACATTTGAATAGGTTTGGGTATTTCAGATGTGAGTTTCAACCACAGAGGTAATATCAACATACCTGACATTCCCCAAGTAGTTACAATGAAATATTACATAATTAATATTTTTAATTTATGTAATAAGTTGTTCAAATATTAATATTTAATATTATATTACTTGTACCATACTTTATTAGAACAAACACAGTACAATTAATATAATACACGTAACACAATGAGTAAATTACAAGACAAGAACAGTACTGAAACCTTAATAAACTTTAACACCCTGATTATAAATTATTATAATAGGTTTTGCCTAGTTTTGTCTGAACTCAAAAGGTTTTGTTTGGTTTTGCCAGGTTTTGTTCTGTCTACGCACATTTTGTCACATTATTTTATATTTTATTTTACCTTATGCTATTATTATATTTAGCCATAAAATATAACATGAAATAACTTAACTTACAAAATATGCGCCTCAAATATGCTTATAAATATTATAATTGATAACAATAATTATTTCAAGCTTAAGCCCATCTTTTGATCTGTATCCCATAATTAGGTGTCAACAGGAAGGATTTAACATGTTATTATCAATCTTATTCCCATCAAATGATGTGAATTAATTAAAAGTTAATTAACATCATTAATTTGAGCGCCAACAGGAAGGAGATAATAAGTTGTTAACAACTTTATTCACATCAAAAGATGTGTATTAATTAAAAGTTAATTATCATCATTAATTTTGAGCGCTGCTTGGAAGGAGATAACAATTGTTTTGTTAACTTTAACAGCATCAATGATGTGTACTTTAATTTAAAGTAAATTACCATCATTGATCTGTTAATATTAACCTAGTAGTAATCCAATGGATTAACATTTGTTGATCCTGATCTCAGTGCGCCTCAAAGGTCCCATAAGGAAGATATTGGGCGCTTCTGAGTGTCTTGTTAGAATATTTAAGCACCTGCTTCCTCTGTTAATTTCCCCCAAGCCTACCAGTCACTCATAAAAGCGCATTCAGCCACCAGATATTATTATAACTATCTACCAGACAGTCTATAAATTATCCCAGCAGCCTTATTTAGTGTTCTTGCCACTGGATCATGCATCCACCATCATCCACACCACTTATTGTCTGCTCTGAATACTCCTGTAGTGACTTATATAAGTCTTGAAGCGCATCTGAACCACTACAACCAGTTGTTAGTTGCACTCCAACCCTTATAAAGGCCCAACCACGTAAGTACTAGTTACTTACACTCTCAAGAATATTCCCTGACTGTCTCAGCAGGAAGAATCCACGTATACTTACGGGATTTCCCTCCCTGAAAAGGTTGAGAAGAAGCTTTGCAAGATTTAAATACTTGAAGCTAATTACCATTAAATATTATTATTCATAGGAATTAACCCTTACACTTATCAAACCAACACTAAATCACTCATAGCACAACCAGTGCTCATAAACACTTGGTTAGTAGCATAGAGGCTGACAGTGAGTGTGGGTGGTCCTGAGGGGCCATGAATACAAGGATATTTCAGATGCTTTTGAAATTGTTTATGGTATCCAAATGATTCTTTAAGCCTCTGATTCTGTTAAAAAATGCCAGTGATAGGATTTGCTTCCTGAAAATATTTCTTACTCTCATAGTCATACAGCGTTGCTCCTCATAAAAATGCTCTCATGATCTGATAATTCTTGAAAATTGTGGCCAAATCTTGACTGGGGTCCATGCATGCACACTACAAAGGAATTATCATTCTGCCTTGGGGGTAGCTTGGGAGGTATGCCAGTTTTTTTTCCTCAGTCATGTTCAGCCAACCCAAGGGGATAAGTTTCTTTTTCAAAAAGATTTATCATCCCATTGTATTTTCTACCCTTTTGTATGGAATTTATATTCTTCTCTTTGTTATGATATGATAATTATCTTCTTTCCTTTGTTATGATATGTAGCTTCTTCCCTTTATGTTCTGGCTTTCCTTCATTAAGATCAAGGAATATATGAAATATTATACTGTGCTGGTACTGCACAGGGTTGTAACCCATCCCTATATAGAGTCTTGGTCAGCATGTACCTATGGTCAGGCTCTCATGGAGGAATATTTCTCCCTGGCAGCTGGCTGCAAGCTATAAGCTGTCAAAACCACTTCTTTCTATCACAGCTTTCTGTCTTTGCATCTGCTTTTTTGTTTTGAATCTTTTCATTTCATCTTCCATTCACCTATCTTAAATCTGGTCTGACAATTATTTAGAGTTTTCAACTACAAGAAAAGAAAAAAAAGTAAACCCATAGAGGTAAGGAAAAAATAACTATTTACAACTTTATAGAACCACAAGACAGGAGGAACCCCAAGAAAGCAGATCAAGGAATATATTAGCGGCATAGAGTAGTATTGCCACAGTCTCCTGCCTCTTTAGCTCTGAGTTATATGAGTTGGGTTTGGGTGTAGGTGGATTTTTGGATGGGTTAGTTTTGGGTGTAGATGGACTAGATTGGAGGGTTGAAGGTGTATTTAGCAGAGGTGGGTGGGGGGTTGGTGGGTTAGGTTGTGGGCTGAGCACAGGTGGCTTGTCTGGAAGTCTGTTGGGTGCGGGAGCGCGGGGTGTGCACAGCAGTGTTACCAATGATTTTGATCCAGATGCAGGCAGGGGTTGAAATGAGGTACTTGGAACTTTTATATCACTGGGAGGTTGGATAGTTAGGCAAGGGGATGAAAGAGCTCCCACCTCAAGGCCATTTGATCCATAAACAAGCTGAGGTTCAATGATCGGAGCATCACTGGAAGAGCCTCATAGGAGAATAATTTAGAATTTTCATTCAATAAGCTGCAACATTTTTCATTTTTCACTTCATGAACAATGGACAAAACAATTTATGGAAATTTTCATGCTTACTGGGCTGTATGGTATTTCAGAGTGAGATCAATGATATGGAAGTATACCTTTATGAGTTGTCACACTAAATTCAAATATTCCTATTTTATGTTGCCAAGATGAATAAAAGATGGGCCAACAAACCAAAGTTTCACCATTTGTTACATCTACTTGATTAAATCTGAAGATTTGGACCCGCAAGCTTGTTTGCAACTGAGAAGTTTGAAAGCTACAATGGAATCATTTGCAAGTGCTCAATGTTTGAATGAATTGAGCACTTGCAAATGATTCCATTATAACTTTCAAATTTCCCAGTGGCAAACAAGCTTGCAGGCCCTAATCCTCTGATTTAATCAGTTAGATTTAACAGATGGTGAAGTCGACACATTGATCCAAAGGAATCAGTTAGAGGACCTTGAAACAGAATTAAAGGCCATCTCACCAGGCAAGGTGAAGGATATATTCAAAGATGATGATGTTCTAAAAGCAAGTGAAGTGTTGTCTAAGGGGACCAAGAGCCACAAGATGCCACTGGAAGCGGACTGACAGCGCAAATTTAAAGCCTCAAGGCGCACACAAGCTCAGGCGCACGCAAGCGCTGGATTAATGATGCGCAGCGCACTAAAACATGTCCGACCGTGCACTTGAAACTTTTCTGCCCGGCATTCAACTCCGATACTGCACTTAAAGGTCAGCTTCAACGTCATCGCCGCCAACCCTCTTTGTCATCGTCGCATCCACCTCACCGTTCTGTACGCGTTAATGGAGCTAACTCGCAATTCACGTAAGTAATTTTCTATACCGCCATTGTATCCTTCCTCCAGAGTATTCAAAAACCCATGTCCAGTTGAATATCAGACAGCCAAATACCCACCTGCTACGCCTCATCGTCATCGTTGCCTCCAAGTGAAACCTGTAAGTCATCAATTTTGAATCCACCGGTTTGATCTGACACATTGATTGTATTGTGAAAAACACAGGTCGAACATACTGGAAACAAGCAGCACCCAGGATCAAATAACCTCCCACACGCAGACATGGAGACCTCTTCAGCCAGACGGATATCAACCAGAGCTCGCTGTTCCATCCAGGGAAGGCTATCCTCCCTTAAACCAGGCTTCCTTGCCCCCCATGTCCGATCACGGAACTTGTACAGCCTCTAACACGGCCAATACTGGGGCCAATTTACCTGTGGCGATGCACCCTCGCTCCAATGGCGTTATTTCTTTGGCTGGCACCTGAACCGGCGACGCGTATGGCCAAAATAGTAAGTTTGATCGAAGCTGGAATCAGACAGGTTATTGGCTGACATCTCCCATCTCCACAGCAGCCGTCACCCCAGTGGGCACTCGCAGAGTGCTCCCTGAAATCTCGGGTATAGGTCCAGTGCGTGGAGCAGTATCCACCCCCACCCCCCCACAACCTAGCGCCCTATTGGTGCGAGTCACGCCGGGCTTTGGCAAATGGGAATCCATACTCAGACAAACCCGAACGTAGATCCATCTCAAGTCGTCCCTCGTCCCTCATCGGAGCGCATGGCAAACAGTGCCTGTTCCTCTTTCAGCCCTTCATATGAATCAGACCAATCGATCAGCTCCCTTTGGCCCAAGACCCTCATCACCATCAGAGACAATGTGAAATCCTTTCAAGCAAAGCTCGACAAACCCGGAGAAATCATATGAATGGCCAAGCTTCTCTTGAATGTAAGCTACGCCCTCATTCCCCTCACACTTTTACTGACCAAGGATCCCGGCCCACACAGTTAACGGACCATAAAAAATGGCCAGTGGCGCTGGTGTTGATAATGACTGGGATGCAAGAAATTGCAGCCGGCCTGAAGCAGACCACTATGATTTCTCCAACCATCGCCAGTCCCCCCTCATGCAGCTCAGCAAAGGCGGTGGTCCCTGTAAGGATTCAGGGCAAAGATGTCCCCAATTCCATGTCCTGGGACAATGGTGTGGTAGCCTAGTGGTAAGGCAACACTTCTAGGACAGTGTAGACAGATGTACATGTCAGTTTGAGTATGGCCCATGCCATATTTTTTGCACATTCTTGACAGGATAAAAGCCTTGCTCTACTGACTGAGCTAACATTTTTGAGTGCCTCTGCCACATGAGTGGTATGCACAAATACACCAAATGCATCTGCCACACAAGTGGTATGCACAAATGACTATTGATTAATTTGAGTCATTGCATTAAAATTGATGATACTGGGTTACCAAGTGTGAATTGGGCACATCTTGGAAGGGACTGTAAGGATTGAGGGCAAACATGAATTCCATGTTGTGGTAGCCTACATGGCACACAAAGTCTTGCTGATTTTTGGAAACCCCTGTGCTGATGATTTTGGCGGCAGATTTTGCAGCAAATATGTCAGCTTGACAACAGTACTGCTACAGTCTTACTGTCTGCTGACACAAAGGTGGGCATGCAATGGCTGCTGGCTTGCCAATGGACATGACAACTGCAACACTCTGTGTTCGTGCGCATAATGTGTAAACCATAGCACTCTAAGCTAAAAGACTAAAGAAAAAATCCTGAGGTCTGTGGACCCTCCAACCAACCCTAGGGTTTTTTTGTCCAAGCATTGACAAACTGAGGTGCAAGAAGAAGCCAGGATTTCTTTAAATACTTGAAAAATTCTGGATGGTAGAGAGAACAGAATTGTTGGAATGAAGAGTAGAAATTGCCAGTTTTAGAAATCTTGAAGATGTTACTCCAGTGATCAAGGAATCTTTTTTTTTGTGTTGCTTGTCTTTGATAATTTGGGAGGGGTTGGCAAGGATATTCTTCTTGATGTGCCAAGTGCAGAGAATGTGAATTATGTTCAGGAGGACTTGTTTGATTGCATTCATCAGTATGAGTTCTCAATTGGTGATAATGAGAGAGATGATGACTAGAGATACCAGATTGAAAACACTAAAGTGAACAGGTGTAATATTTAGAATTTTTTTCAGCTATAAAACAATACACCATGCTAAAAGATTTCTTATTTCCACTAATGCCAGAAATGTGAAACAGAGGCATATTATACTTATTTTTCTTGTACGTTCTATTGAGAAAGATTATGGTATTGCACACAGATTAGATTTTGAGAGAATATTGGCCACAAAAAGAATAGGGTCTTGATAGTTTCATCAGAATAAGTTTTCATGCAAGTTGAGTAATCAAAGCTGCCTAGTTGTCTTTTCAGGTTGAAACTATATGGGAATGAGACTGTGAAGAAATTCCATTTTCACCCAACATATGGCAACATAGATAATATTTTTGGTCTCTAGGAGAGATTCACCATCTTCCTTGGTTGAGTACATGAATTTGAGAATTTTGGAAGTTTTCAGACTAGCTTTGATGAGATTCTTGACTTTTTAATATTGAGCTGGAGTTAGAAAGAATTTTTCAACATGGGCACAAGGATTGGTGGAAGCAGTATGGTTATGGCCAAACACATCACATTTGAAGTACCACTTTCCAGAAGGTTTGGGGTACATAGATATTGGGCATCCAATGAGTCTAGTTAACTTGGAATTTTTAGGAGGGTCAATTTGTTGAAAAAAAGAAAAATAATCAATAAATAAATAAATAAATAAATAAATAAATAAATAAATAAATAAATAAATAAATAAATAAATAAATAAATAAAATAATTGATTGTTGATTTACCTGAATTTAGTTTACATCCAACCACTGTGGGAAAAACATGCTCAACCGCCTGCAGTTGACATGCTGAAAGTCCAAGGAAGCTTGTGGTGTTACTCAAACATTTCTCCAATATTTATTCAACCAAGCTTTGATGCACAGTCACTGTGCACACTGCACAGTGACTGTGCCAAAAAATCTACAAAGGAAAATATGTGGAGTTTGGATGGTAGCTTGGCTGGAGCATGCTGAATGTCAACTGCAGGCAGTTGATCAAGTTTTTTTTGCAGTGAACCACACTTAGTTCTGAGCCCATAGAACTGATACATGCTTTTCTGATTTCCCTCTCTTTTGTTGATATAAGTCCCTGAACACTCTGTGTTCTTTATTTTCTAGCTCATCCCTTCCCATTATCTCTGGCCTTTGGCCATTATTCTTTTAATATGCTTATGTCTATTTATGATTCTACTTGCAAATTCATTGTTGATTTACCTGAATTGAGTTTGCATATGCTTATTTCTATTTAGTATTCTAATTTGATGATCTACTCTACTCCACTGCCAGTACTTGTCTCATTTCATTTCCTCACTGAAATCTGAAATTGTTTCTAACTTCTAAATTCACCTTGTGAGTCAGGAAGCATCCCTTAATTTAATTCCTGGTTGGTCCCATCAACATTAAATTTTCTAAAGCTCACAGTGTGCAAGTAGGGTTTTTTGAAGTGATCCAATTTATATCCAGATTCTGACACATGCACATGCTTTCCTTTTTTCCAAAAAACTGGAAAAAATATGGATTTTGGTGAGAGGAAGAATCCTTAGAGCACCCACATTGGTGCACAATTTATGGCAGATTATCTAACCCAATTTAAACTGGGATTAGGGTAGGAAGACTGGGGACTAATTTGAATTGGCACTCAGCAGGCAGAAAACCTGGAAGAAACAATGAAAAGCTACTTCAAAAGATACCTCACCATCCAAAAGATTCACAATGCTCTCATGAAAATCTATAACTACATCCATTACTTGCAAAGGCTGAAAAAAAAACTCAACACAATGAATCTTTCAAGACACACTGACAAACTTGACTCCCACAAAGTGGACGTAAAGACAGTTGTATCCTGTATGATTTAAATTCAAAAAGAACCCAGAGGACATAATTTTGGTTACTGCAAAATCAAGATGAAGCACCTTCTGAAGACCCTTTTGGTGTGCACCTGTGTCAGAAAAATCCTTCCATACCAAATGGAGGAAAATTAGATCTGTTTTATCCATTTGGGATGGAAAGGATGAGGAGCTGGCTCCACCCAGCTCAAATACGTGCCACCCAGCAAAATCAGCTCATCCAGCTCTTAAAACCAGCTCATCCAGCTCCTATACCCAGCTCACCCAGCTCCTATATCCAGCTCATCCA
>SMGU01009257.1:0-20666 GCA_004348175.1 Puccinia novopanici
TTTGTGACTATTGTTACATAGACTCGTCGTCTTCTGCATGGTTGTGTATGTGCCCTTTTTTCTTTTAGAAACCAAGGTCCTCGTGTCAAGCTTTTATTAACCCTCATGGTCTCTTTTTATTTCCTAGTTTGTCTTGGTCATTTGTCCATAGTTTTTTTTTTTTTTTGTAATATGTTATAATTGTAAGTAACCAGCACAGCCATCCTTTTTCTTCATAGTGTTATCTTTTCTTCATTGCCCCCATTCTCTGTATGTACAGTGCCCGGACAAAAATTTTTGGCACTCTAATTTCTAGCTGCAAAATGGGAAAAAAATATTTTTAAACTTCAATTTTTTTTACACAAATACAATGGAGACTGGCAAAAATGGATCCACAAGCTTTGTAATTTCAAAGTAAACAGAAGAAAAAATAAAAAATGAAACATTTTTTGTATTTTTTTAAAAAATTTTAATAATTTTTTTAGGCAAAAGGGAAAATGGGGATGGGGTGCGTTAAGGCTTGGAAAGAATGAATACAAAAGAAAAAATGAAAAATGTTAATTTTTTTATTTTTTATTTTTATTTTTATTTTTATTTTTTATTTTTTATTTTTATTTTTATTTTTTATTTTTATTTTTATTTTTATTTTTATTTTTATTTTTATTTTTATTTTTATTTTTATTTTTATTTTTATTTTTACTTTTATTTTTATTTTTTCACTTACTGTGTTTTCTTGATCTTGAGGTGAAAAATCTACCATCTGGTAGCACCTCCTTCAGCCTGGATGACGCTCGAAATTCGTTTTGGCATGGAATCAATAAGATGGTCAAATGTTGAGGTGGGAAGGTCGGCCCATGCTTGTTGGAGAGCTTCGTGCATCTCTGGCACTGTCCGGGGCTGATAAAGCTGTTGAATACTGCTTTTCAGAATAAACCAGACGTTTTCGATTGGATTGAGATCCGGGGATTGCGCTGGCCACTCGATTTTCCGGATCAACTTCTCAGCTAGGAACGCTTTGCTGGCACGGGCATTGTGAATCGGAGCATTGTCCTCCATCAGAGTGAGGCCGTGGTTGGGATTGACTCGAGTGAGAAAAGGTATTAAATGCATCTGATAGATGTTCTCGATAAAGTCAATGGCTTTGCGTTGGCCAGGGGGGACGACGACCAGCGGACCCTTCTTGTTGGCAAAGAAGCTACCCCACACCATCGTCAAAACACGGCCGCTTTTGAAGGTCGGAACAAGGTTCCTGGCCTCGTATTTTGAGTGTGAGTCCCTCCAGACTTTAACCTGTCGACTTTTCTTGCCGATCTCGAAAGACGATTCGTCGGTCCAGAGGATGTTCCTCCATTCATCGACCGTCCAAGTTTCATGTTCCTTAGCAAATTGGAGCCGTCGCTCCTTGTGTGTGTCACTGAGAAATGGCTTCTTGACAGCCACTTGTTTATTGAAACCAAGTTCATGAGCACAACGGCCGACAGTGCGAGTTGAAATCGATGGCGCAAGCTGGTCCTTAACCTCGGCCAGCTTCATCCGAGGGTTATGCTCCAGGACCAATCGGAGCTGGCAAAGATCTCGGTCAGTTGCTTTCCAAGGTCTTCCTGTTCTGGGGGCCGTGGCAACCGTCCCGCAAGCGGCCTCTCAAGAAACAAAAGCCAAGATGGTTGTCCTTCCGATCCCGAGCTTGTGTCCAATTGAGGTGTGAGTCATCCCAGCGGTAGCCATGCCAATGATTTTGCCTTTGATTTCGGTGGAAAGATGACATTTACGGGTCATCTAAAAAAAAAAGAAAGAAAAAAAGATTAGTTTAATTGTATTAAAACAATGTAAAACACTTACTTTAGATAAATGGGATGATTCGAAGTGGTAATGGCTGTTGATGTGCTGGTTTATGTGATCTTATCACAGGCACCGGTGCACTGTGTAGGTGCAAGGTTCACCAACCTTTCACACAGATAAAAACTCAATTCATCCCCGCCAAAAATTTCTGGCAGGTGACTGTACAGCATCATCATAGCAGAAGGTCTGAGTGATTTTGTGTGGGCTGGATTGAGGAGATTCATTAACTGATACAGCACATGTCATGTTGATTTTACTCTCAACATGTCCCTCCCCAGAAAGAAAAAAAAAAGGGGGGGGGGGAAGGGACACAGAGGAATGGCATCAATGTCCAACAAGAATCTAGCTGTAATCTTTGAACTCAATTATTGCTCCCCAGATTTTCAGAAGAGGCAATAATAAAACATTATTTTCATCATACTATTCCTCTCAAGCTTGAAGATATATCAATACATCACTACTTCAAGCTGTTAGCTCAACTCCTCTCACATCAACACATCACACTGTCAGGAACCTTGGACCTGAACATCTCATAAATTATCAGCGGCTGGGCATACACTGTTTGCATCAGATCAGAACCCACCTATGACTTGGAGACACTGGACAATCCCAGTAAACTTACATTGAGTGGACTCTGATCCTACACAGAGGAACCCGCTGCTGACAAAAAGCATCACTAGAGAGACTCATTTCTGCTCCATGTTTCAATAAATGCCAAGGTCTATACTTCCCACACCTCCACAGGATGTGTGGAGAAGTATTCACCCAAGTCTGCCCCTGCCCCTTTTCCTCCACATCATCATCAAAACAATCATTTTGGGGAATTATGAAATTTGGCACTCATTTCTCATAGAGGTATGCTGGATTCTGCAGACCCACACTCCTTCAAAAAAAATATCAGTCATCAAAATTTACTCCAACAAAAAAGTGTTAAAAAGCAGACAGTACAACAGCCTAGCATCAGCTTAGAATAATAAGCAAAGAAAACCTTCAACCAAAAGTGAGGTCCAGGTTGTTCAAAAATGGTGTCAAGTGAGATGTCTCAAAATGAATTCAAGCCCTGGAATCAGATTTAACTCCGAATTTTGTCCCCCCAGTCTTCATTTGCCCACCCGAAGTCGAATTTTCATAGGTTCAAAAATAAACCATTATGCCAAGCTGTACTCTCTGGTTTTCCCTTCTTTTTTTTTGTAGAATTAAGCACACTCATGTCTAGTTCATCAAAGTATGTTGCTTAAAATGACAGGATTTTTCAGACTCTAAAAGAAGCCAAATACACTTTACAATTTGGGCTTTTCATTTGTTTCTTTGCATCATGGAACCAGCACTCCAAGTTTCAGGGTTTTTTTTTTTTCGTGAGCTTTTGGAAAGTGACATGATTCTCTCACAATGTTGCCAATCGTGTGAAGATATGTTGAAACAATCTGAGGATTTGTTTTGCTGTGTTCTTGATGTGCTGTAGGTAGCGGAGATTTGTTGAATTTTGTTAATTGTAGCGCGGAGAGACGCGTCAGAGCCCGTTCAGCCCGACAACTCACGCAAGAGCGGACGACGACAACTTTAGCCAAAATCTTGAGAGCAGTGCCAGGAATATTTCATCTGCGAACGACAGGAACGACGATGACTCAACGGGCACGACGGAGCACGCGTGCGGCCAGGAAAATCGTCTACACCGAGCAAGACAGCGACGGGGCCGATGATGGACGCGTTCGCAAGCGCAAGGCTGAGCCCACCGACGACACGACCAAGGGCAAGAAAGCGAGGCCTAACAAGAAGACTCTCCAATTGGCCGACAGCTCGAGTCTTAGTAGTCTCGACGGCCCCCCTTCTGGATCGCTGGCTGGACCCTCTGCAGAAGCCCAGGTCGACTTGGATGGCACCAGTGCCCTTGGTCTTGCACGCCAAATCCTCGACGCTCCCGGACGAGCCCATCCGATGCTCTACCACACCTCCCATCTCTTGCCCCCCAACCGTCTGGAAACTTCCGTGGACGAGGAGGCCCCCAAGGACCTCCAGCCCCTCCAGGCTAGCTTGCTCCGCTGGTTCGATCAGGTCAAGCTTAATCGAGATATGCCGTGGAGGAAGGAGGTCGTGGACATAGAATCCTGGTCCGAGGAGCAGAAGGGCCAAAGAGCATATGAGGTCAGTCATTCCCCCTTTTTTTTCCAAATCTGTCCTTCTTTCATGGATCTCACTCTGCTCTCTTCGTTCCGTGGTCCTGTTAGGTCTGGGTCAGTGAAATCATGCGTGCGTTCGCCTAAGAATTCAATGGTGACCAAATATACCTGTCAAGACGATGCTGACATTCACGCACGCCGAACTTAGTTCAGCAAACCCAAGTGGAAACTGGTGCGTAGGGCGATGGCTCCGGAAGCTTGTTGATGTACGGCCATGGACTGATAGCTCTAAGAATTCTCTACAGTGAAATCATACTATCGTGAGTCAGACTAACCCAAAGACACTCGATTCAACTATGGTTTCTGATCCTTTCCCCGCGCGCGCTCGTGATACAGTAAGATGGATGAGTCGGTTCCCGACAATTTTCGATCTCGCCAAGGCGGATGTTGAACAAGTCAATGAGTGTTGGCAAGGTGTGTATTTTTGTGGATTGGGAAAAGTTCAATCACTCACACCCTTCCTCGCGGCCTCTGTCTTCGTTCCCTCCCTCCAGGACTCGGCTACTACTCTCGCGCATCTCGTCTGCTCTCAGGTGCCAAGAAAGTCGTGGATCGGTTCGCTGGAGTCTTGCCTCAAGACCCATCACTCATGGAGAAAGAAGTTGACGGGATGTAAGCCTCCCTTTCTTTGCTGATCATCTCGTCCCTATGGCAGATACTCTTGATCTTACCAGTAGTTTCGCTCCACCCTTTTTTTTTTGCTCCGTGGTCTGGCTTTTCCACTACAAGAGGTCCATACAGTGCTGGTGCCATAGCCTCGATAGCCTATGCAAAGCCAGTCCCCATGGTGGATGGCAACGTCCACCGAGTACTCTCCCGTGGGTACTCTCACCATCTACCTTTGGCTGATGAGAGGTACACTGATGAGTGTTTGTGCTTCTCTCCCTTCTCCCCTCATTCGAACACAGGCATCACGGCCCTGTATGCCCCGCAAGCCGCTAAAGCTACCACCAAGTTTCTCTGGTCCACTGCTGCCCAACTTGTCCCCCAGGATCGGCCGGGAGACTTCAACCAAGCTCTGATGGAACTTGGCGCGACCCTCTGTAAACCCCGTGAGGCTAACTGTGTTTCCTGTCCACTCTCTCAATGGTGCAGGGCTTACCAAGAAGTATGTGCTCCCATTTCTTGTGATTAAATACCTTTTCCCCCTTAATCTTGGTTGCCTTTATTAGAAGCAAGTCTTGTGTGGTCTGGATGATGCCCCACCCACACGACTGAAGGAAAGAGGCTCTCATGAAGATGATTTGGACATGGAAGACGTCTGTAGTCTTTGCCATCCTCTGGAATCGCGCTCAACACCGAGTGATGGACATGTATTGATCTACCCCATGGCCAAGGAGCGCAAGAAAGCGGCGCGCAGAGAGGTCGCTGTCTGTCTCGTCATCTGGCAGGAAACGCCATCATCCCGATCGGAGAAGGACCACCGCTTGGAAAATGCTCCACCCGTAACCACCGGTCAGACCAAGACACTTGTCATCAAGCGACCCGAAAAAGGTACGTCTGGAAGTCTGTTTCTTCGGGGGGATTGTTTGTTTTGATACTGTTGGGGATCAACACAGGACTGCTGGCGGGGTTGTGGGAGTTCCCATCGATTGATCTGCCCACGAGCAACGACTCGACGGGGGAAGGGCGACGAGAGGCGGTGGAGGGGATACTGCGGGAGACGATAGAGCGGTTCCCGGAGATGAGAGAGGAGGAGAGGGACGGGGTGCTGCTGAGGTGGCTCGAGCCTCTGGCGGACATTGAACACGTCTTCTCCCACCTCAAGGTGACCTACAAATCCCAGGTCCTCCTCATCCAGTCTCCCTCGCCTCCCATCCTCCGCTCTCCTGCCTCACCTCACTCGCCCCCCCTTGCCCGTTGGTCGCCCTGCCACGATATCCTCACCGCTAACCTCGGTAACCCTCATAAAAAAGTCTGGCTCGCTTGGCTGCAATCTTCTTCCGCCGCCTCCTCTCTCAATCCTTGAGTGGCCTCTATCCTTGTCTTCTCGCATCTTCCTTCTCTGCTATCCATCGTTCTCCTTCTCTTGTGTAGGAGTTGGTCTTGTTTTGCGTCTTGCCTGCTCATTTCAACGGCTCTGTGTCTGTCGCTTCATGCTATGCTTGTTCTTTTTTTTCGTAGGGTGATAATTGAAGACGCTTTTTGTTTGGCGGAGTCTCTTGCCCTCGAATCTATATAGTTTTTTTTTTTTTGAATGAATGAATGAAGGAAGCAAGGAACTAAGAAGATCTGCCTTCTTCCTGAAAGGTCTGGTCGATCAACAGCGATATATCGGTCAAACCAGCCGGGTCTGAGAAGCACTTTGTCAAGAACATCTGCTCGAATGGTGCCAGCTAAGACAAGACGACAAGCTGGGAGGTATCGAAGCCATCATATTTGAAGATCATGGCATCTTCGGGAATTTTCGTACCCAGCCTTTCATCTGTTGTGGTCAGGTTATCAAAGGATCTTGTCGCATGAGCCGAAAGGAATCACCCTAAGGAAGTTTGTCTGAGAGTTTATCTTTACCTGTTACTGCTATTTAAGTGAGGCATCCAGCCGTTGCAGGCTGAAAAGTCAGCATTTTCACTTGTGCATACTCTCTCCAGCAGAATCTTTTAGCTCTCCCGTAAGGATGATGAGTACCTAACAGATACCATCCGTTACTATAAACCTATCCCACCATTCTGCCCACCCCTAGTAGTGTAGTTCTCCCCATGACGACCTCAGATGAAAGGTTAGGAACACATGATCAGATGGAAAACGTGTTCAAAACACCAAAAGTTATTCCCAGGCAATGGGGCATCATCTCTGCCACTATTGGGCCGAGTTTATATCATCCGGACACCTCTCAAGAGGGGCGTGGCTCTTTGTGCACTTGGCAGGGTTTTCGAACATATATTCACACTTCTTGTCCTTGCACCGGCACAACTCAAACGCGAGCTTCTCTCCGCAGAGGTGGTGCGTATGCGTGGAAACAGGACAGGGCACCCCCACCACGCAGGTGCTGGGAGTCGGGTCGGGTGTTCGGGTGATCTTGCGGCCTGCGCATCTCGGACATAATACGTCAGGTGTCGCCGTCGTGAGACGAGGCAGAGTCGCGCTGATAAGCACTGCCGCGATGAGGGCTTTTGCTAAGTGCTTGAGCATCATTGGGGGTCGAACCTTGGCTCTGGAGATTAATCTGAGCGATGAAGTTGGACCACACAGACAGCTAGGCCAGAGATCCGGTGACCGGACTCGGACTTGTTGAACATATAAGGTGTTTCTAGTTTGTCTGGGCACATGCCCAAGTCCCGCTTGGCATAGTGCCGAGTGCCCAGGGGACTTGATCAAGCAGCTTAGAGCATCTCCAGCAGAGATGGGACCGCGCGACTTCTGGCCAAATTTAGCCAGTCGCGCGGGTTTTGGCTAGCTTAACACAAGCCCCGACTTCGGAGGTCGCCCCTCCGAAGGAGGGGCTTGCCCCTAAAGTCCAACGCTTGGCGTGGAAGCTTCCCGGAATTCAGTCAAAATAGGTGGCCTCAGAATTAAAACCAATATTGCGGCCATACCAGACCACCTAATGACAAGCTGTCAAGCGGCCCCTATGGGCAAGCATCTGCGGTTCCCCAATCCGAAATTTCTTTTCATCTTATCCCCCACTAGACATACCCTCCTTGACTTCAAAGTTGTTGTCCAATCTGAACAGCCGATGCAGCCTATTCCCATGAGCAGATGTATTTTCTGCCATACAGATCCATTGCGTCGGATTTTGAATTGACAGTTTATTTTGTACATCTGATCATATTTGGCCTTTCATATACACTACTTCAGAATTAAAAGTGTTATTTGTGGTTATAATGAACAATTATTCTGTTGATTCACAAAGACATTTGTTGAAGACATCATTGAACCTTTCACCATCAATCCGCCTCAAGGATGATTTCACCCCCTAAGCCACGATTTCCCAGCAAGTTACCTGCAACTCCTAAGAGGTTTTGGACTCCTACTGGCATCAACATTTACAAGAAGCTTCATGAAAAGAATGATGAAAAATTGAAGCAACATATACATACAACTTCCCTTGAAACCTACGGCCAAAACGCAAAGGATCTCCAAGTTGACACCGTATTGAACCTCTTGAAAGGGCGAAACACATTCTTATTAGCCGGTACCGGCTTTGGAAAGACGCACATAGCCGAGTTGTATTACAAAATGTTTCCCACCAAATCGAGGGGAGTTTTTCTGGTTCTGAACCCATTGGACTCTCTGGGTGACAATCAAGTCCTAGAGAAGCAACTAGCTGGCTTCACTGCCATCAACCTGACAAAAATGACGTTCAACGCTCGTACCGCGGAGGAGATCACCAATGGTGTATATCAATTTGTTTACTTGAGCCCTGAAATATTCCTCAACAGTAAGATGTTTGAAGAACTATATTACAGCTCAGCATTCCAGAGTTGAATCGCCTTGGTTGTCATAGATGAAGCACACATTATATACATTTGGGGCCTTGTGGAAAGTGGGCCAGCCAAGAAATCACTTTCAGCTCATTTCCAGCACGAGGGCTATGGGCTTTTTCGACCATTGTATGGAAAAATGGGACCTCAACTCCTGTTCCGCAATGACAAGCCGCTGTTGCTCTTGTCAGCCACCTGCAGACCTGTTGCTGTAGAGGCAATCAAGAAGAGTCTCAAACTAACAGACGACAATGTCGACATCATCTGTGGGGAGTTAACCCGACCTGAAATCCGAATCATCAGAGTTACTATGTGCCACTCTCTGGCCTCCTCGTTAGATGCTATTAAGATCTTTCCTTTGAAGAACGACGTTGCCGACCATGATATGGTACCAACATTAGTTTACAGTGGATCACGGAACCAAACAATGAACGTCCTCGAGGTTATCAATCGGGCACGCAAGACTCCTGGAGGCGCATACATCCCAAACAGCAGCTGCGCCAGACGGTTCCATTCGTGTACAGGGGAAGATGACAAACTCACCTGTGTCCAGGATTTTGCTGACGGGAAATTCCCTGTGATTTCCTGCACCATGGCCTTGGGTTTAGGGCAAAACTGGAAGAGGGTGCGCATGGTTGCACACATGGGTAGGGGTGACCCTGCTGCCATCTGCCAGATGATGGGAAGATGTGGGAGGGATGGTAACCAGGGGCTGGCAGTTTTGTTTATGGAGAAGACTCGACGGGGAGGTAAAAACAAGATTGATCAATTTACTCGTGGGCAAACTCAAAATGACCTGGACAGGATGGATGCGCTAGCCATCACACCACTGTGCCTAAGAGTGGCTTTTGCGGTTGATAATCTGTAAGTGTTTATGTTTTATAAATGCTACATTGGCACTGGGATGATCTGACTAATTGATTCTCGTCTAACAGGGTTGGTTATATTCCCTTGTGGGCTGATGACCCAAGCTACGTTGCTGAGGTTAAACGTCAAGCGGCGGCTGGCATGTCTAAATGTCAATGTTCTAATTGCAAACCTGATCTGTCTGCAAGGGTTATGGAGTCTTTGTCACAATCAAGCAAACACAATTTTGATGCAATCTTGTCAAACTCATTCGAGGCCAGAAAACCCTACAATATCAAGCACAAGTACCCTACAAAAGCTGCCGCAATCAGGAAGCACAAATTCACTGAAAACAACAAGTCAGAGATTGAATCTTTCTGTGAACAACTGTGCTGCGACCTTCACCTGCATTACGACACACATATATCACCTGGCGGCACCGTGCGTGGGTGGGACTTGTTTGACCAGGATGATTGTAAGGCTATCCTGTCGCGGTTAGATTATATTCAGGAGGCGCAAGATTTTCGAAGTATCATTGGCAACAAGGTGTTTGTGGGACAGAACGTATGGTTGTTGGATTGGATCAAGAGGTACAGGGAAAAAAGCTGGAACGATGCTCAAGAAAGCCACATTTCTGCGCATAATCACTCGGCAGGATATCATCCTTCACCCCCAATGCCAAAAAGAAGATCATCAGGGCCAAGAAATAGTGCACCTACACCTACACAACCACCAACATCAGTCATTGTTAGTGGAAATAAATCCAAGAAAGAAGAGGCGGCAGAGCTGAGTAGGAAAAGGGCAAATGATAAACGTCAGGCAAAGGAGAAGCAGCAACAATTAGAGAGTCGTAGGAAAGAGCAGATTGCACAGATCATGGCTGATGCACGTATTGCACATCAAAATCGATAGGAATATTTGTAATTAAATTCCTCATGGATAGTCTAATTACATTTACAAGTCAGACGAATCAGGTTTCTCTTCTTCCTCTTCGTTCTCGTGGTCCATCTCTTGACTTGTGGTGTTAGACATCAGATGTTGCATAAACTTATAACCTTTTGTAGTTAAGATCATCTTCATCTTCTTGATTCCAAGCACGTATGTGTTATCTAGTTTGGTGACCACATGAATATGTTGGTTGGAATATTGTGACAATAAGTCTCGATTGTTTGCCATTATGGTGAACATCTCTATTGAACGCCGTGGCAAGTGATTCTTGTGACTTTGGTGTAATGAGAAACATCTGTAATAGCTTCATATGAGAAACATCTGTAAGTAAACTAAAACTGCATTATTGGATTCAGGAATGCAGGCAGAATTGGCTCACAATAAACATGTTCAATGAGTAGAGATCACATAGTCTTTCTATCTGGGTGCCTGGCGCGCTTTTACTGTAGAAGTGTTTCAACCAATAGTTCTGAATCTCGAGCCAATAATCTTTGGCAAAAAAATGATTGGGCCGTCCGGTTGGAGAGATGAGCAGATTATGCTGAAGGTACTTGGCCAACAATCAGGGGAGTATTACATCCAGAAGAAGCACCATCCTCGGTAGGTAAGAACAATAGTTAGTCAATCCAGATAGTGATTGACACATGATCAACCATTTTTTCCATATCAGCATGAGCCTTCCAACATCACCTGCTTTCATCAACCGTTTAGCCTCCACTACTGACGAGAAGTCATGCAAAAACAGCAAAGTGTTGCTAAGCTTAGGGCAAATGAGATCAGATGCCTGCTTGCGAGCACCAGATGAACAGAACCTTTCATAGCACTCCATGACAATGGAGTTCCACCGTTCGGTTGGAATCTGTAGTCGATCTTGTCCAAGCTTCAAAGTGTTCATCCCCATTATAACCCTACGTAACACAACATAATAATGAGTTCAGATACTGGGAATTCAGATATGTCTCAGATGAAGATCTCACATAAGACAGTAACACATTGTAGCTTCAAAAACGTGCTCCATTTGATTTATCATCAGGGTAAAATCTTTCTTCTGAATCGCTTTGTTTGACGGAAAACCCAGCGCTTCCAGATGTTGCCAGGCGCCAGTATTGTTCATATCACTCTGATCGCCAAAGTGGTGGGTGAAGATTGTGGAAGCAACATTCCACAATGTGTGAGATGCCCCCAGCTGGAATATCATGTTGTTCATGCAGTTTTTGGGGATTGAACTTGGGGCATGTTGGTTTCGGAGACAGTTGAAATTTTGAATGGTCCCAAGGTCACCGTCCATGGGCTGCAATCGAGAAAAAAACTGGCTGGGAGTCAACCCGGACTGTTGCATGATAGACTGAACTACCTGGCCAATCCCCTCAGCCGAATTATCAGATGCATCAATAAGCTTGAGGATGTGCAGCTGAGGGCGCTGATGGCTAATTACCTCCACCTGAGGAGGTACTATTGAGATTGCTGTTGTTCTGTCAATAGGGGTAGCTAGGTAGTTGTTCAGAACAGAGGCTATTTGTGATTTCCAGATGTCTAATTTGTATTGCTGCTCTGTTGGAGTTGGTAGAAACATTCCAGTGGTTAATTTGGTCAAACCTATGTTTTGCAATCTGTTCTCGAATGCTTGAAGAGTCATTTTGGACAAATCAAGATTTTGTAACAATTGTTTGTCTGGCAGATGGATATAACCCCAAGTACCTCGGAAGGTGTGAGTCCAATGGCCAACTGAGCTCTGATGGACTCGCTGCTCCATGTCTATATTGTCTATACATATTGTTGGGGAGATTGGGATATCGTCAATGATGGCCATCACAGATTTAAGCTTTCTAGCTCTCTCCTTGGCTAGTGATTTCAAGGCTGCAATGGCCGTGCTTCGTGACGAAGTGAGGCCAATGTAATTCAAGTATTCCTGAACGCGTTCTGAAACACCACAAGAGAAAAGGCAAAAAGAATTTTGTAGCTGGAGACGATTGTTTTGGCGGTTTCTTGCAAAGGCAACCATGGCACAGATTGTTTTTGCAACCTGTCAAAAAAACATAGTGAGAAATAAACTTAATAGACTTTAAGTCTCATCTCTTACAGTTTGTAGCCTCCGGCAACGTTGTTCATCCAGTTGGGGATGCACTTCATACAAAATGTCGGCAACATCTTTGTGTGTTGGCAAGGAATTAGGCTCCACCTCAGGTGTTGAGTCTTTGGGAGGGTCAGCTTCCTCAGGATGTTCAGGTTCATCAGGTTCGCCGGCAGTGATTCCCGACATCATTCCCATTAAAGATTGATAAAGGAATGGCATATAGACTTGAGTGAGTTTTTCAGCATTGGCTTCATTATCTTTTGATAGGAAAAACTCCTCGCCCACAGAGGAAGAGCTATGGAACCCGCCATCAGGATAATTGCCTGTTGGAGGCCTCTGTAATTGGAGAATATGAACTGCCTGTTGGAAATAATGAAGTAAGTCAATAGGGACACACAAAAATATAACAATGATGTGGCAAACCTCTTGTTGAATGAATCTACCCCAGGCATTGCAACCAGTGGAAGTTCTCTTGATTTCTCGAGCAAGAAGGTTGACTAATTGCATGGTAGAATCAATACCCTTGGGCTGCACCCAATGCCTTCGAAGATATGCAACTCCAGAATCCTGCAACGCAATAAAGTGTTGCATGAATTCTTTTGGGGTCATTTTAGTATGCAAATTTTTCATTGAGTTGCAGATATTGAGTATATTTTGATCTAGAATTGATACCGGCATGGTTTATACGGCAAGATGCTGGAAATGAGCGGGGTGAGGTCAAAATATTGGTAAATAATTCTTTTATGAAATTTTGGTGATGTCGATTGTCACAATTGTTAAGCGGTTATATTCTCTTGAATGATGCAGAGAGAATACAATTATGATGGGCAAGCCACCGGAGAAATACAACAAATATGCGTCAAGGGGTGGCGGCCACGTTTGAGAAACTGAGGAAAAAGAGAAATTAAAACTCGTGTCAAGGGGTAGTTGGGCAAGGCTTTGCACCCATGTTTCACCAGATGATAGAGCTCATTGTTAGCTTTCGAATGGTCCAACAGGCCATTAATATTTCTCGGCGAAAGGGTGTCAAGGGGGGGCGGCAAGTTTCACCCACCAAAAAGTGAAAAGCTTCCATGCCAGCCTCCTGAAATTACTGGCAAGCCCCTCCTTTGGAGGTCGCCGCGTAGCGGCAACCTCCGAAGGAGGGGCTTGTGTTAAGCTAGGGGTTTTGGGGGGTCCAGCAGACTGGCAACAGGACCCAAATCTGATCCCATCTGCCATCCCTGCCGGCTACCAATCCCCTCCCATCCACTCTTTCCAAGGCGGCCTCGAAAGGCCTTCTCTGTCCACCATCCGTCGACGACCTGCACTTTTGATGTCATTGCACAATATATTGGTTGCGGCGTCGTCCGACCTTTTCCACCCACAGCCCGATCCCCAGTCTGCTGTGGAGCAGTGGGTGAAAGGGCCGTGATTTCCCTCTGAAATGCGACCCCCACCCGCTAAAGGTGTTGGGTTGCATCCCATCTCTGCTGGAGATGCTCTTAGCCGGGCCGCGGATCTTGGCACACAACTGCGCAATTTGAACTGGAAGACAGCCCAACAAGAATCTATTATAAAATCTCAAGAAAACCTGGAAAATAAATGTGCCCAAAAAGATGATTGTCTTGCCCACAAACAGCGCCACCCCAATGCAATAATAAAACCTGAAGTCCAAGATTTGATCCATGAGAATGTCATCTAGAATGGAATGTCTCTTTCCAAGGCAACAAAAACTTTGAAGGTTTCTTGGTGCCAGATTCAAAGAATCAAATACAAAGATCCCAATGCCATCAAATTCAATAAAAAGTGGCCTGGAAAGTTCACCAAAGAGATGAAAACAGCCATCTTGATGCAGCTTGATGAGAAGTCAACAACTACCCTTGTCAAGTTGGCCAGTTTTGTCAAGGACAACTTCAATGTGAAAGTTTCAATACAAGCTATTAGTAGCCTGCTCCATGATATGAATATATCATGGAAACAGGTTACCAACATCCCTGCTTTGTGGAACAAGCCCAATCTCATTGAACAGTGGGCAAACTTTGTTGACCAACAAGGTCTGGACCTTGGCCGCACTCTTGTGCTTGTGGATGAAGCAGGATTTGATCTGCATTCAGGTAATGGTTCTGGATATTCTCCTCATGGTATGTAATGTATCTCGTTTTCTTTTCTTTTGGATTTTTTTTTCTTGATTGATAGGTTGTCAGCCACCAAGAAATTAATATTATATATTAATTCTTGTGAGCAGCAAATTAATATATATTTCTAAATTGGTGTTGCCCTGTCACACAATTGCCCGGTGGCATAGTGGTTAAGGCCGCGTTTGTTAGCACCATATGACGCACATAATATTACGCTTTTCCTGCGTTTGAATGATTGTGTGCTTAACAAACAAAGCAATATGATTGCAATGCCCCCACCAATTTAACCATATCATTATGCTCATGTTGCTCAACATCATTGTGCCCCCAATAATATGTAAATTTTGTACATATGACACTAACAAACACGGCCTCAGACATGTCTTGTGGAATTGTCATTGACTTGCTCAGAAGCTGAGTTGAACTCCCAATCAAACTCATCATAAATATTATGGAATTTTGGTAAATTAATATTCTTTTGATACTCATAAAATAATAATCATCAAATGTTTATGTACTTAGAATCAATTATAATTATGAAAATTCCTTTGAAAATCCACAATTCACATGAATAACTTTAATCCTGCTGCTTTTCACAAAATATCTGAAAATTTACAGAGATTAATCACATGGGATGATCAGTTTGTTGGCATTCAGTGCGCCTCAAGACCTGTGAAAACCATTCTAAAATACAGTTTACACAGCCTAGATGATAACCATGAAAATATGGCATGAAAAATGATATTTTCTGAAATACCAAAAGGGAGGATTTACCCAATAGCCTTGGCATGGTTGAAATTAGCTCCCTATGGACGCTTCAAGGCCCTGAATAGAGAAGATCATCTAGTGGTATCAAGGGAGGGCCTCACATTACTTAAGGAGAGACATTCCCCCCCCCCATTTGGGACCACTGCTCCTCAGTTATTATTAAGTATAGGTAAGTTATAAGCTACAAAGGCACCTTCTTTCTCTTATAATTAATAGGACTGACCTTTTTCCTTATTATTATCTTATTATAATACTCCATCCTCAATAAATTATTATATAAGTTGATTGGGAAGACCTGTGTTAAAGTCTAGGTAACCCTTCTGAGGATTTAAATCCATTATCAGGAAGCTGGTAGCAGGTTAGTTACCTGTTTATTTTCTTTTATACTTCATCATAAGTGTTCAAGAGCTTTGTTTTGTCTATTATCAGTTTTAAAACTGATAAACATATTGTTGAATTATCGCTCGAAGACCACTCTTCTGCCGCAGCAAACCCCCTCAGCAAACAGCTTCAATGACCACCGTCGAAAACAGTTACTGGCTAAACCCTAACCTTCTCGTCGTGAGAACCACTTAGGGTTTAAACCAAATCTAATCTCGCTCACGTTTCGACTTCTCTCAATCTCTCAGTTCACCACCTCAATATATCAAGAACCAACTACTCAACAACTTCTTCAATCTCAATTGCCTCAAGACTCCACATCGAGCTCGTTCAAGAAGGCCGAACCAAGGTTATCAGTAAAGTACCTCGACCAGCCATTCCCTAACCATCTCCGACATCTTCCTCATTAAAAATCTCTGCTTCTTTTTAAATTTTTTTTCTTTTCTTTCAATTTCCTCTTCTCGTGTCCTGTTGTGTTTGATCCCTAAAAACTAAACCTTATTATTTTCTACTCTTCTCATTCGACCTTTTCCGCTTCTGACTCAACACTCCAAAGCTCCTGTTGTCTTCATTTTCTTTATCCCAAATTCCTTTCCAGCGGTACGCTTTCTTTCTATCTTCTTCTATCATTCTCAAGCTGTTATCTTTTATTGATATTTCTTTTCTATAGACTGGTCCTATTTTTTCTAGCAATCAATTGTTAATCCATTACAGAAACAAAACCAGTTATTTGTTTCAGGAGTAGAAATGACATGTCTCATGATTTAAGGCTTCTTCTAACAAGGGAGATCATTGAAGTGCAGATTCTTGTTTGCTGATATCAATTTCTGACTCAAGAATCTCAGCGTGTGGTGATCTGATTATGTTTGAGAGGGAGAAATTGGTGTTCTGGAATAGGTTTATAAGTTGGTTTAAGGTGTTTTTATTTATTTATTTATTTATTGAGTTGGTCTTCATCTTCTGGCTTGGCTGAATTAAGATACAGGTTTTGTGGTGTAGCTGCAAGGTCCCTAGTACTTAAAAAATCCAGCCCATGGTTATTTGTGGGCCAGTAATTATCAGGCTTAAGCCTTTCTTGCATTTCCATGCCTCTTGGTGGATTATTGTGGGATTATTTAAGCTTGTATATAACTGTGTATGTGGAGGTTATGTACAATGGAGTTGAGGTGGATGGTCATTTTTTGTTCTAATCCAGTATTTTTTTGAATTCACACATAAACATTCACCAGAGCAGAGTGAGGTGTACACAGCTCTGGTGCTCTTCTGGTCTATCTCCTGCCCCAGGAGATCATCTTCACCAGTCTAAAAAAATTCAGACCATGATGCTTGAAAAACAGGACTTGTTTCCCCAAATCTGAAGATAATCTAACTTGAATAAGGTTTCTCTGATGCAGGCAGGATTCAAGTTGGAAAGTAAAAATGAGGAAATATGGAGTTGAAAAAAAAGAATATTAGAGGTTTTGAATAGGTATGGAAATTATCCAGCCCTTCACTCCCATTTCCAATATCATCAAGAAAAACTATAGACATACCTCTGTATTTACATCATGCCCAAATAAAAGTGATGTAGCAGGTAATTTGCATAGTCATACCAATATCATGCTGTATTATCCAACAAGAATTAAAGCCTCAAATCTCTAGGTGACCAAAATAGCAAATATGCCCATCACACACAGTGACACTCAAACCTGTGATAAAAATGGTAGCAGGAACCTGAGCCAGAAAGTGTCAGCTGGCTACTATTTTTTTAGGCCAACTAAAAAAAAAATATTAACATAAAGAATCTCATATAAAAGGAAAAAATAATCAAAAGATACACCATTTTTGCAGGATTTATTTAAAAATATAATATATTTCAAAATACACATACATTCTTTGCTCCTTTATGCTTCATTTAGAAATAACAAAAGACTAAATAAAAATAAATTGAATAAATTGAATAAATTGAATAAATTAAATAAATGCCAAATTACATCAAAATATCAATTACATTGTCTTAAATTAATTTATTACATGTATTCATATTTTGTCATGCATAGAAAGCCAGAATAAACATGCTCAAAGCACTTGGATGACCAAAAGGACATATCCTGTGCCTTAAAACTCCCAAAAAGGCTCACGTAGTGCCAAAATGATTGATTCAAACCAATATTCAAGGCCTGAAGCACCCAGGACCAATAGAGAGCCTACCTGAACCAAAGAGGCAGGAAAGGCTTACCTGAATCCTTGAAACATGCAGCAAGGGAACTAATCCCTGTGGTCCATGGAACCACCAGAATAAGATAGAATACAACCCAATTAAGTTAATAAAGACCTGTAACTATCCTAAATAAGCATAACCAGGAGCTAAGAGGCTTAGACTGGGCCAAAACAGGTGAAACCCTGGCTAGGCGCTAGTAATAGTATACACAGCCCAGTCTGGCTTGTACAACACAACCAATCCATGTCCAGGCTTTCAAGGACAGAAAAAAATTTTCTAGAAAAAGTTAGGCACCCCAAGAGTTCCAAGATTTCATACTTAAGAGGTCCCTCCTCCCCTCATATTTTTATTCCACAGCTTCAGATTATACCACAGAATTCACCACTCTTAAGTTCTACCTGTTATCAACCAGAAAGAAACTCAAAATTCCTCATTTCCACATTTCTGAATCTGCCTTTAAGCACCATTTAACCTCCTGGAGTCCTCAGAGAAGCCTCCTTGCTAAGTGAGTAATAACCTTCTCTGAATCTCCCCCATGATTTCCACTTCTTCCAATAGGATCAAAACCACCACTGCATCAATTATCTGCTCGGACCAATGAGTCCGATCGGTCCTGGGACTGACCTGTCCGAGAGGTTCTCGGACATGGTTGCCCAACAAGATGCCAAGCGGACTTGTCCGAGAAGTCACCAGGTGGGTTCATCTGCTTGGACAGGCAAGTCCGACCTCTTGTCGGACGGCCATGTTTGAGGACTGCTCGGATAGGCCAGTCTGACAACTTGTCGGAACTGTTAGTCCAAGCAGATAGCCGATGCAGTGCACCCCTGATCTACAGGCCCAAGTTATTTACAATCTGCTTTAGTAGCAAGAAACCTTCAAGAGGGACCCAAACCACTTCTGTTGAGCAGGAGCCTCTGGAAAATTGATAATTAGATATTTTTTTTATCTTATTATTTTTTTGTCTATTTGTTTTTTGTATATTTCTTTTTCTCATCCCACTATTATTGGATACCACCCAAAAAAACCATTTCAACTCATCCAGAAACTGTTCACAAAAATTATATTTCTTAAGTTTTTGGACATTTTGCACCTCCACTAGAAGGAATTATCCTTTACATCAGGAAGACTGAAATGAATTGACTCTGAAAAGCCTGTTCAAAAAAATACATCTATTTGTAGATCACCAAGGAGGAGAAAAAAATCAAAGTGTGGCACTACAACCTCAGTAGAGCCAAAATTAAAAAAGAAGTTTCATTTTGAAATTTGTGAACATGGCCAACATAATATCAAGTCAAACCATAAAGAAGCGGAATTTTTTTATCTTCATCCCAAAAAGGAAGTGTCTTATTTTCAATATTTACAGTCTTGGGTTGTATCAAAATCCAAAACAGATTTTCATGTGTTTATGGTCAAATACAAAGACTCAGATCAATATGAGATCATTCTAGATGGTGGAGCATCAATCCCAATGCTTAATCAACATTAATTTTTCACTTTAATCACCAATCATCCCATTTCTTTTAGATAAGCAGACAGGAAGAAAATACAGGCAAATGGGTATGGCAATGCCACTATTCAACCAAAACAGGGCCTATTTTCTTGAAAAATAGCATATACATCAATTCTCTGACATATTTTTTGGTCTCTGCATTGGACTTGTTGAAAAGAAAGTATTCCTAATTCCTCTCTCAACAAATACATACTCTTTTATAAATATAAATCACAATGTAACCCTATCTGGCTCTTATGAAACAGGTGTTGTAACTACTCCAACTGTTTAATACTCCACTTCCCACATTACCAATTCATAGAATTTATGACATAAATAGACGGGTAATCCAAATGATAATTACTAGGTTTCAATGGCAGCTGCGCCGCCTGCCAAAGCTTTACAATCAACTTGGGTTTCAATTTCAGCCTCTATACACCGTAAGGCTAAGGAAATTTCTGAAAGCTCCACTGGCCAATTTTACGTATTATACTAAGGATAGTGTTGATTCTTTCCCTGCCAAGATTACATTCTACTCTTATCCTTCAAGACCTAGCTACACTTAACCAAAAATCATGTACACATTATCCCCCCAATTATTGGCACATGATTTCAAATGTTACCCTATTTGTCAGCTTGCTACTATGTAGAGCAAGCCAACATAGTATTCTCTCATTAAATAATAATAAATTAATTTAAACATATTCTAACAAAACTCATAGTTGGTGCAATAAGTCATCAAATATTATTTCACCAATGAATTCTACGCATAAAATAACCTAGGGTCACTCACTATACACATAACCATAGGATTGACCCTTCACCTACTTTATTATAACAAGAAAGAACTACTCTAATAAAATAATCATCTACTCAGATATGTCACAAAAAAGCTATAACATTACACATAAATGTGAAATACCTTCAGACACGAAATAAAAATACACAGGAAACTTGATTACAAGCCATATAAACTTGTAGCATCTTTTACATAGTTACTACATGTCTCCAAGTGGGACAAATGTGCCACAACAAGTATAAATATGAATTCTATACTAGTTCTGTACCAGCTATGAGCACATGGAAGCGCCCAAATAGTTCCATAACAACTTTTCAGACTAGTAACAAGCCTCTTAGTACAAATAACCACATTGTGTGACAAGCCACAACATGTGACACACCATATGGTACTATTTTAGCCACATTTGTGTATGAGTTACAGCCACTAAATTACAGAAAATAGTTCAAACAGTCTGAGGGGACTCTGGTTTCGTCCCAAAGACCCCAGAACAGTAGTATCCAACCACATTGTGTTACAAGCCACAGCATGTGACTCACCATGTGACTCTATTTAGTCAATATTGAGTATTATTACAGTCTAATTACAGCCCTGATGGTACTGTAGCAAGTCCAAACACTTT
>SMGU01009259.1:0-16147 GCA_004348175.1 Puccinia novopanici
TCCACTCACCACATCACACCATCACCAATCCACCCTTATATTAGTTTATTAGTCAGTAGAAAAGAAAGAACAATCACCCTTATCCATTGGTGTGTTCTCAATCAGGCATTCCATAAAAGCCTTTCATACCTTTATATCAGGTATCCCTCTTGACTAAAGGTTAAGGAAGGGATATAAAACCTGAATAGTCCACCTTTCATATTAGTATTTTCCTTTAGTTATACATAAACCAAAACCCCATAAAAATCACTCACTTCTCTATTTCACTCTTCTTTATCATCATCCACTCACACTTTCCTTATCATTTTACCACACAAAACATTAAAACCCTAAAAACATTTCCACTTCCATCAGTTTCCACTAGTCTGAACATCTTTTATCCTAAACTCATCCACTCACATATTTCCTTATCCACTATAAGAGTCTGCTGTATTATCCATATAAAAGAGAAGTTGATCCACGTCTGATTAGAGACTGCTACACATAGTTTTCTCTAACATTAGTTTGCCACAATAAATAAATAAATTTGTTGTGTTAGCTCTTGTGTAGTACATTAGAGGGGCAGGTCTTTCAAACCACCCGTAGCAGTTGTTATACTTCATATATATCTGGAATATCACTTCTGTTATTTCCCCCTCGCAGGACTGCCACCCATCCCAAAAGGAGTTCTCACATCTGGTGTCCCAACAGTGGCCGACGACCTTTGGACGAATCAACAAACCCTCTCCCCTATAGGATCAAAATAATATCAGCTCATTGTGGATTATACTAACCAAGTGGAATCAAGTAGTAAAGGAAACTCAGGACCGCCAAGGACGTGGTTTAACGGGAGTCTTACAGATCAGGAAATCGAGTCACTGGAAGAAGTCATAGAGGAAATTCAGAAGCAGAATAAGGACCAGGAAGCAAGAGTTCAGCACCAAGCTACTATGGAGGACGAAACACTAAAAAGTCAAGATCAGTCCCAAATCATTCAACAGCAAGGAGAAGAAATAGCTTCTATAAAGGCAACAATGGAGAGAATGGAGAAGCTGGTGCTCAAGATGTTTGAAGCAAAGGAACAGACCCAGCCTCAAGAAGTCCCTCTTCCGCCAACACCCCAGACACAAGCTAGATTTGAAGCACCCCACCAATGGATAGTCAACAGCACATCAGATTTGCTACCTCCACACCATTCACTAATTTACCTGCTGGAGGAATACCTGAAACGCCTTACCCCAAACAGAATATCAGAATTCATCAGCTTACAACTTAAATAGATTCAGAGTGAGACCAGGCTTCACACCCAGGGAAACCCCAGAAGAGACACCTGTTCAGAGCCCAGAAAATTCCAGATTCGAGAAAAATAGGGAAATCAAGTTACCAGAGGAATGGGAACTGAAAGGATTCCTGGACACTAAACGAGCTAATATCACCTTTGATGGAACAGACGTGGAAGGTTTTATTAAACATCTGGAAAGAATGGCCAAGATTCAGCGGTGTGGAAGTATAATTTTGGCGGAGCAACTACCATATATTATTGGTAATCAGAAAATTAGCAAAGCCATAGAAGCAATGGAGGGACACTTGACAGGAGATTGGGAGATGTTGAAGAAGGACTTAACTCGAAAATGGGGACGAGCAACACCACTCAGAAGATACAAGGAAGACGGTATAGCCAGGCTGGTCCAGAAGGCCGTGGAAAACAACGGAGTCAAAACTAACGTGGAATATAAGAGGTTCATTGGTGATTTAGAAGAGATGCTGGATTACTTCACTAGGATGGAATACACAAACATTCATCCAGAAGATGGGAACCTCTTTGGAAAGCGCTTTCTGTTGAATTAAAGAAAGAAGTTACCAAAGGGTTAGCACATGCCAAGAAATTGAAGAAGACCAAGGATGGGAAAAACATTATACCATCTTTAGAAATTTTGAAACAATACACCGAGGAGGCATTAGTTATCGTGGATTTTGATGGGGAAGAAGAAGAACCAACCAAGAAAACTGTCAAAATACAAGACCCAGTCAAAACAGAGGACCCCGATGAAACCATCAAGAAGTTAGAAAGAGCCTTGGAATATCAGAAGAGAGCAGCACCACCACACCTCAGTCGACCATCTTCCCCAGGACCTCCGGAAATAAGAAGATTTGGTTCCCCAGGCCCTCCGGGAAGGTCCAACGGCCCATTCGAGTGTTATTACTGCAAAAAGGGCCATACCATCGCCGATTGTGAAGATTTCTCCCAAGACTATAGGGAAAGAAAGGTCCACAGAATGGCGGGAGTATTTTATTACCCTGATAGACAACCTATAGTGGTAAAAAAGGACTTATCCATGAAGGATATGGTTAGAAGATACGATGAGCAATCCAGACTGAAGACGGTAAAAGAAGAAGTCAAGGAAGCTATATCTTCAGTTGCAGAGGTAGATGAATGGGGATCCTGGATTCCACCGCAAGCATCCATAGATGAAGAAGAACTACAAACATATATAGGGTTTGGACTTCGGAAATCACAGAGACTACAAGAGAAGGGTTCATCAGCTAGCAGTCAGCCCCTTCCAACCAGAACACCTGACTCATCTGCAAACACACCTCCACTCAACCAAGGCAATCCAGTGAGGACCAGAAAGAACAGTCTCCCTGGTGGATGGACAGAGGAAGAAGGATCCGAGGATGAAGAACCACCAGTACCTGAAAGTAATGCAAAGGGGTCTGCTCCTCACAAGAAAAAGGTATCCACGGTGCAACCAGGAAGAACTGAGGAATTGTCAAAAATATAACAGAGTCACTAGCCAAAAAGTTTTACAAGCAAACATATACTCTCACCTTGGAAGAGATATTAAAGATTGCACCCCAGTTTTTGCAAACATTGCAAAAATCAATACCTGCTACTGAAGTCCCAGGAGAAGTCTCAGCATTGGGAAAATCCATTCTACTAACTTGGAAGAAGATACGGGAGAAGAGGAAGGACGACTCACTTATGCTTGTCCCTTGGGAATGATTGACATGACAATCAACAACAGAAAAATCAAGACACTGGTGGATACGGGAGCTGAAATGAATATCATTCCAGAAGAGCTAGCAAATCAATTAGGATTAGTAACCACGGAGATATTCATGCGCTTGAAAGGGATAGGAGGACACTTTACACCCATTATTGGAATTGCGGAAAATATTGAAGTTACGGTGTTCCCAGGACATAAAAACCTGGCAAATTTCTTTATAGTTAAAGGATCAGTACACACAGTTTTGGGACGACCATTCTTAGCTGACCATAATGTTAGATTAGAACTATCAAAAGAAAAGGGAGAGGTCTTGAGCTTCCAAGATTCACAAGGAAAAAGAATGTGTATCCCCATTTGCCTACCAAGTACTCCCGGATGGCATATGGAACCACCTACATTAAGACAAAACTGTTCATTCCAAGTCGTGGACTGGAATATCTGGGATCACATGAACAAAACAAGCTCAGAAGACATACCAGAAATTGACTGGGAATGGTTAGAAAACACAGAAGACAGCAATATGGCACTTAACAGGAGAAAAGTTAAATTCCAGCTACCAACATTAGAGCCCATTCCAGAGAGCCACGAGGAAATATCAGAAGAAGATCCTTGGAATGTTACTCTTTTGGAACCAGTGGATTGGGCAGAAGTCTTGGGTGCTGAAAAACTATCACCAGAAGAAAAAGCAAGAACAGACAAAGAATGGGAAGAGGCAGAAGCAGCATGGGCCAGAGAACCAGAGAACATATTCCCATTGACAAATCCTAAATCATGGAAGGACGTACCATTTCCAAGGAGGTTTACTTCTGTTTTCAAAGAGTCAGAAAGGCCTAAAAGACTCAGATCAGGGCAAGACTGGTTAAAAGAGCTTCCAGGGGGAAATTTAAATGCTTTAGATTTTTTTCAGATATTAGATGATACCGGTGAAAGAGCATTCCTTAAGCATGGTGATTGGAGTTCTAGATTTGGTTTTGTCAGTCAAAGAATCAGAGAAAAACTTTACCACGGAGGAGGGAAACAGTGGTACAAACACATGTAACAAAACCTGGCCAACACAGAAGGTGGAGGCAAAATGCCCAGTTCTTCAAGGAAAACTGGTCACCTGTTTCTCTTTGAAAAAAAAAAAAAAAAAAATTGTTTTTTTTATCTCATCAGTCTGTTTCTTCTGTCATTAGTTCTGAAGCTCATAAGAGAGGGGAACAAGTGATTACAGTAAAAATTTACATTGCAAAGAAAAAAAAAAAAAAGAGAAGAAGTAGAGCAATACAAGATAAAAAAAAAAAGAAAAAAAAAAAAAAGGGCTTTTTTTTGGAGTTATTCTTTAAAATTTTTTTATGTTGCTTTGGTTTTTTTTGAATACATAAAATAAAAAAAATATAGAAGAACTTAGGATTAGAAATCCTCCAACTGCTCCATCACCGCATATTCTGGAATGGAGGGACTAGAACAAATCAAGGAAGAAAAAAAAAAACAAACAACTTCTGTATCAGTCACTAACAAACAAATATAAAAAAAAAAAAAAAAAAAAGAAGAAACTTACTAAAGTGTTGAAGTATGAAAGTACCAAAGGTCAGCCAGACCAATGGCCCTTGAAATCTTCTGGGTATTTGTCGCGTCGATGGAGTCGAGTGGGTGATTGCAAAAGAAATAGGGCGCCAGCAATCGTCAAAGTAGTAAAAGGCCATTCGAAATCGAACCACGGGGTCGCGCAACGGGGAATCGGGATGAAGTTCACCCGATGGTTCTGTGGACGAGCTGGTATCGTGGGGCGTGGTGAATGTAAAAGAGGAGTCGCCGGTTGGACCGAGGATGGAGTCGAGAAACGAAGTCGCCTTCGTCGTGTCTTGGATGGAAGGGGTCGCCGGCTGGAAAGGTTTTCTATCTTCTTCTGGGAAAGCAGGACTGCCACCCATCCCAAAAGGAGTTCTCACACCGCGGCAAATCGAAAAATACCTTTGTTTCTACTTGTACCTATTTCATACCATTTTGATATGTAAACCAAGAGATATAAAACTTACAGGTTTGGTAAAAAACATCTGATTGGATGAAATTATTCAACCAGTTATCTCAACAAGTACTGGATGTAATTGCATGAATAAGAAATTCAACTTTTTTTTGTTGATAATTAAGAATATTGTTATGATCTTTTAATAATTTCAATCTATTGATAACTTGCAGAGATACACTAGGACAATTTGGAATATTCTTAACTTGACATACATGTCCCCTAGTGTATTCCAACAAGTTATGGATGGAATTACATGAATTCAAATGTGAAAAGGTTCTTTTTCTATCAAAAAACCCTTTTTTTTTTTGGCCTTTGGATTCATTTAATTCAATTCAGTAATTGCTAGGTTACACCAGGACACACAAATGGAGAATGAAGAATATTTTCCACTGCCCTAGTGTATCTCAGCAAGCACTTGATGAAATTAAATGAATCCAAATATGAAAATGCTCTTTTTTATCATAAAAAACACTTTTTTGACCTTTGAATTCATTTAATTCCATCCATCACTTTTCTGAGATTCACCAGGGAAGTTGAAAATATTCTTCACTTTACATATGTGTGTCCCTGTGTATCTCAGCAAGTACTTCATGGAATTACATGAATCCAAAGTTAAAGAAAAAAATTATGATACAGAAATAGTTTTTTATATTTTAAATCATGTAATCAGGGAATTAAATTATTCCAAATGTCAAAACAAGTTTTATAACCATTAAAAAGAATGTTTTGAAATTTGGAATCATTTAATTCTCACCAGTACTTGCCGAGCTACACTTGGGTGTGTTTAAATATTGTTTACTTTACATGTGCACCCTAGTATAACTCAGCAAGTACTAGAGGTAATTATATGATTCCAAATTTCAAAACAATATTTTAAACCATTCAAAAATTATTTTTGACATTTTTAATTATTTCATTCCCTCTAGTACTTGCTGAGTTGTACTAGAGTGCACATATAAAGTGAACAATATTTAAACACACCCAAGTGTAGCTCAGCAAGTACTAGAGGTAATTACATGATTAAAAATTTCAAAAAAAATGTTTTTAATGGTTATAAAACTTTTTTTCACATTTGGAATCATGTAATTCCCTCTAGTACTTGCTGAGTTATACTAGGGTGCACATGTAAAGTGAACAATATTCAAACACACCCAATTGTAGCTCAGCAAGTACTAGTGAGAATTAAATGAGTCAAAATGTCAAAACATTGTTTTTAATGTTTATAAAACTTGTTTTGACATTTGGAATAATTTAAATCCCTCTATTACTTGCTTAGTTATACTAGGGTGCACATGTAAAGTGAACAATATTTAAACACACCCAAGTGTAGCTCAGCAAGTACTGGTGAGAATTAAATGATTTTGTAATTCCATCCAGTACTTAATGAGATAAAAATTTCACATATATGTAAAGTGAAGGTTATTTCAAAGTTCCCTAGTGCATCTTTGAAAGTAATGGATGAATATTTCATCAATTTAAATTTCATAAATCCTCTTTTTCATCATTACCAATTTTTTTAATTCCTTACATTGATTACTGAGTTACACTAAGTTATTTAGTACAAAGTGAAGAATGTCTAATGTGCCTGGGTGTATCTCAGTAATTATTATATGGAATCTCAGAAGGGTTTTCTTAATTAAAACAAAACAATTGTTGAAAAACAGTAATGTCAAGGGGAAAATTAAAGTAGCTAAATAAGCTAAAAAATCAGACTAAGCTGAAAGAAGTCTAATACTCATTCAGAGGGGCTAAATTTCCTTCATAATGAGTCTGATAAAGGAGGCTAAAGTGTCCTTTCCAGGATAAGTTGACCAGAATGGATGAGTTTTTTTTTCTCAATATCAAGCATTAAAAATAGTTGAGTTAACAATGGTTGACTAATAATCCATTTGAATAACCCATAGTGTGCTAGAGTGACATTCACTTGGCCAAACCTTTCATTTTTTCTCTTAGATTGCTACATTTACATAAGGATGTATTTTTTTGGAATTTACATCCAATCCAAATAGATTCCACCAACATAAGCATGTTTTTGCAAAAAAAAAAAAAATTAAATTGCTACCAAATGTCAAAAATTCATGAGAATCATTTGGCAAAAAAAAGATGAATTGCTACCGCTTACATGAGCCGGTTGAGTAGGGGGATTCCGGGGTCCTTCTGTGAGCCTACTACATAGCCCGGGATACACCTCTACCTGGGCTATGTAGTAGGCAATATCTAGTCGAATGGGGTGCGCCAAACGGGAGCCAGCGTTAACAAATACTTCGGGTTCGGGATGGAGGTGGACGGTACGATGGATGGGCGGGGTGCCACCAGCGGCGGCGTGAGGGCTGGACAGGAAGAGCGCATTGGTGGCGACGACGTCTGCAATATCGCCTCCGCGCTTCAGAGTCGTCAGCATACATAAATGCCACACATAACGTAGAAAGGGGAAGCGACGTACGAGGTTGGCACCCTTCCCACACATCGGCGAGGAACATGTAAGTGCTCTCCTTCCTTCCTAATGTCGATGTGTACCAGAAACTGGAGTCTAACTGGATGAATGGCACGTAGAAATGGCCAAGATATTAGACATCCCGGATGAAGTGCTGGACATAATTTTCAACTGTCTCGTGACGGAGCAGCTAGCATACACAAAGTCGTACTATCGCAGTGTTCGGATGAGAGTTTCCAAGGTGATGGCGAAGAAGATGCGGTTGGTGTGCCGGAAGTGGGCGGACTGGTTCTGTTCGAACTATCTGTTCGACTCGCTGACGTTCTCCGGGGAGAGGGCGGGCCTGAAGAGCGAGCTGATCGCGTATCTCAGCACTCCGCGTTCTTGCGGCTCGGCAGATTCGCTGGCCAGTACCAATATCAGATGTCGCTACTTGAGTATCTCTGATCTCCATCCTCCTCGGAGGATCCTTCATCTGCGGAAAAGGACGAGACGCGATAAGGCCATCATCGCCTGGGAAGTGTTCGAGTCGCTCGTCCTGTTCTTCCAGCATTCTCTCATCGAGCTCGAACTCGACTTGATCGACTATCTCTTGTTCCCCGACTCAACCATCGAGGCCATAGGCCGCATAAAAAACTTGCGCAAGCTACGATTAGGGATCCTTTTCGCTGACGGCTACGATCTCACACATCATGTGGTCAGACACCGACGGCCCGACACCCGACCAGACACGGAATGTCTGCGCTCGCTGCTCCTCGCGGCCCAGGGCCTCGAAACACTCGATCTGGAAAATTTCAACCCGATGGTCTTATCCGGCCGGCTCCAGTCGGGCCTGTGCAACCGCCAACTGCCAGCACTGAAACACTTAGACTTAAATGTCGACCTAGACTGGCAATGCCTGGAGGGCTATATGAGTCTTGCGATTGCATTCCAGCACACCATCAAGGTGCTCTCCGTCAGCGGCCACTGCTACAGAGACGGCGACTGGGCGCTGAAGCCCGTCTTGGAGACCCTCCGGGAATCGCTTGAAGGGCTGCGGGTAGATAACGATGAAATGCTGGCAAAGCTGTCAGACGTACATTTCCCGAACCTCCGGGTGTTACACATCGAGAACTGGGACGGCTACTTCTCCACCCTCTTATTCTCTGGTCACTTCTTTTTCAACGCCCCAATCGAGGTCATTATCATCGACGAGAGCGAGCGCAAGGATTACTCCTCCAAACTCGCCTTCCCATCTCATCCGTTCCGGAAAATAACCACATTACGTCGCTTGGTCTTCCTCAACCCCTATCCGGACGACTATTGGCCTGCCGAACCTTACATCCTCGCCTGCAAAAACTCTGGCGTGCAATGGCTCGTCCGCCGCCATGAAGTTGACATCTCTGATATCATGGTACGTTCGCCGTCTGACCTGTGTTGCCTCTTACATGTAGCCTGAAATGGCATGAAGAACGTCAGGCTGAAACATGGCTTTTTACCCCCCCCCCCTCCAGAAGCTGTAACTCTCACAACCCAATAGTTTTACAACTCCCCATCCCATCACCTAGCCAGAGGGCTTCTTATGTTTATATGTTTATTTTTTGCGTCCATGTGAATTGTTCACGAGGAGACTGAAGGAAGTCTTTGAACATGCTTTTGTAAAGTTTGGGATAATTCCGACTGGGGGGATGTACCTGATGGCACTGCTACCCTCTTGCTCAACATTGGTAGAGTACTCATTGATTGGTAGAGTACTCATTGCAGTCTTCTGCAATGTGTCTCCCAAAATCCTATTTTTCTTTCCGTTTGATCAAATGACAGCATATTGGGTCAAACTCAACCCAGTTTGAATTGGGTGAGTGTAACCCAGCTCAAGGGGGGTACACCAATCCCAGCCAATTATGCTGGCAGTGTATGGCACCTAAAGCCGTGAGCTCGACCTCAAGGAGTTTGTTTCGCGGAATGTGGCAGCGAACCTCTAAAAATATATTCCCTGCGGACTGCTGCACATGTGTGGAATTACTCCTGAGTATTGCAACGCGAAGAGCATGATACTGTGCCATGAAGTTTTGCACAATTACCGACAATTTTGACTGTGTGGTTGTAGTTGCATCTTGTGTGAATGAACCATGCCTGGCCATCGCATTCCCCTTGTTTATTGTTATGCAGACAGTAGAGTGGGGCTCTGCACGTCGTGGGTTCTAACTGAAGGATTTCCACTCTTGTTGGCTGCACACCCAGGAAACGACAACCTGCGCAGGTGACTTCGGCCCGGGCAAGTTGGCTGGTGCTGAGGAGAAGCACGAGGCCGATGAGACAGTTGCAGAGTCTCCGCATGGTGTCGTGGTGGGGTGGGCAGTGAGCGAGGGTGGCGTGCGGGTGCAAGATGATGATGAACTGGTCTGGTAGGGGATCGAACCGGAGGGCTCAGTGATGCAGTGGGGTGTGATGGGCAACAGCACAGTGGCTTGCCGACTACACCGAGTTTTCGAATTGGCTTGGATGGTTTTTATCTCTACCTGACGTCGAACAATCTATTGCTGATTGGGCTGAAATACTTCGAACAGCCCCAGAACATGAGAAGTTTGACTATCAGCAATCAAAAAGCTGGAAGAAGACCAATCCGGACAAAATCGAACCTCACGCAAAAGGCAATGAACTGCGGCTTACATTCTCCTTATACATTGATTGGTTCAATCCATTCAGTAACAAGATTGCGGGACGCAAGGCCTCGGTAGGGACTGTTGCACTAACCTGTCTGGATCTGCCTCCTCAAGTCCGCCATCAATCTAAATATGTCTTTCTTGCTGGCGTTATTCCGGGTCCGAGCGAGCCCAGCATGACGACGATGTCCAACATTCTCAAGCCATTAATTGACGAACTTCTAACTCTCAACAACGGTATCCATATCAAGACATACCAATATAAAAGCGGAAGAAAAGTTCGTGCTCGACTCGGTGCTCTCATTGGCGATTTGGTCGCAACACACAAAGTTGCTGGTTTTACGTCCCACTCAGGTACTCGATTTTGCTCGTGGTGCTACTGCAAGAAAGAAGACATCCCCCTACTTGAGAAAGGAAGGAAACGCGATGGCACAACAACGATTCAACAATCAATCCGTTGGAGGGACGCGACATCAGCATCTGAACGCGAGCGCATGGTGAAAACTAGCGGAGTACGTTGGTCAGAGTTGAATCGGCTGCCTTATTGGGACCCAGTCCACAATGTTGTGCTTGGTGTGATGCACAACTGGTACGAAGGGGTTTTACAGCATCATTTTCGAGTTAGATGGCAGTTTGATGATGAAGTAGAAGTGGATTCTGATGGCGACGAGGCATCAAATGACGAACTCGATGAAACAAACGGTGTGCTAACGATCGGGGAGAAGAAGAAGATGCTGTCACTCCTTGGGACTGGGATCGTCATTCCAACCGGGTACACCAAAATGCCCAAGGGCATCGGGACGGCAAAAAACGGCAAATTGAAGGCCTCCGAATGGCACGCCTTGTTCTCCAAGCACCTTCCCCTTGTTGTTCTTGAGGTGTTTGGTAACAGGTGGTCAGAAAACGATGCACCACGAAAGCGCAATGTCTTACTTAATTTGGTTGCTCTAGTCGAGTGCACCCATTTCATTGAGAGGAAAGTAATTACCACCAAGCAATGCGACGAGTTCGATAGAAGTTATGAATCCTACGGGGAGACGTCGGCTGCTCTCTTCACCGATAAATCTACACGCCCCAACCACCATTATGCCTTGCACGTGGGTGACCTCTCAAAATGGTATGGCCCACTGAGCGGACTATCGGAGTTTGCAGGCGAGCGAGTAAATGGATTACTTCAAAATATAGCCAATAACTGCTTGCTTGGTATGTCTAATTCACGTTTAATAGGTCTTGAATTGTTCTGATAGTTGCAGTTATGTAGGTCAAATGGAGGCTTCAATGATGAAACGATTCTGCCAAAATCAGCGATTCGCACACATCAAGCAATTCGAGAAGCTCAAAACCCGTGCTAAGAACAAAGGGACTACATCTATTTTGGAGCCGGCGGTATACAACGTGCTATTGAATCATTTGCAAAAAATGGTTCCTGATTTGCGGGACTACAGAGACTTCCCACATCCGGATGGGGCATTAATCCTCCCTTCAAGTGCGACACAGTTTAAATCAACTACGACTAGACAGGGGTCGTCAGTGGGGATCAACCAACCAAATAACGGCATTTGGTGGAAAGATGGTGGCACAGTAAACATCGGGTTTGTTATTCATTGCCTTCAGGTACCTGTGGGGAGCTTTGGACATCAACTGGTTGTCGAACCCACCGAGACAATCAGCCTGGAGAACGAGGCGGACATCGAAGCGGAGTGGGCCAATATATTGGGAAGGATGAGGGTCCGAGTGGGGCGGGTGATGCATGGATCGTACGTCTTGGTGCCGGCGAGCGTAGTAGAAGGCTTGTGCGTGTACCGAGAGATCCCAGCATGGGTAGTAGGTAATACCTCTCCTCTGGTGTTGTGGCATCAGCTTGAGGTCAATGTGCCTGTTATGGATGACATGGTCGGATTGCTGCACGGCGAACCCAAAGACATTGACTTTTTTTTTTTTTGTTGTCATCTGATTGTGCCATTTTGGACTAATCTTATCAGCTTCTTTGTCTTTTAAGCTATGCCTTACATTGCATCAGAGATAACTGTGGATAAGTAGCGCATGTAAAAATTACTCACACCCCAACCACATCCATCCACAACATAACATTGCCGCACACTAGGCCCGTTGTCTTTTTTAAGCAAAAAAATTATTTCCCTCGCATTTCAGAGATCACACCCCAACCACTCACATCCACACAAGGCCCGTTGTCTTTTTTGTTAAGCAAAATATATATTTCTCTTGCATTTCAGTGATAACTTTGGATAATTTCAGTAGCGCATGTAAAAAAAAATTCAGATCCCGACACCTCACATCCATAACATAACATAGGCGCACACAAGTGACAAGATTTGCAACACACATTCATAGCATAAACACACACACTAAAGCACGCACTCAAGAGATGCGCACCTACACTCCAGCCGGAGGATAGCCCACCCGTGTACCCACTAAGCACCCCATGTATTGTCGAAAAGCCCACCCTCATCATCCACAACCATTTTTGTGTTCCCCCCATACGCGTCGTTGTAGTTATCGGCCTCTTCGTCTTCATCCACGGGAACGTAGTCAGCTTCGTCATGTTCTACGTCCTCGTCGTTCTCAACAAACGCGACATCTTCCTCGTTCTCAACGTCTTCCTCTTCCTCACCAGAGGTGTCATCTAAGTCAATTTCGGTCCCAGCGTAGCTGTCGCTACCAGCCTCCTCGTCGTCCTCGCCCTCGCTGTCTTCCTCGGGTCCTTCGATAAGATGCTCCAAGTTGTAACCCTTGGTTACCAAGTCCCAGTACTTCGCCGTGAATTTCTTGTCGGGCAATTTTTCATCAGGGTGAGGGGTCCCCATCAACGTTTGCGCAGCATTCGGTAAAAAAGCTACCGAGTTGATGTCAACTGTGACGTCCTTGATGGCCGGTTGAAGTCCATTGAACCATGCTGCGTCGTAGAAATCTAAGGGGAGTCCTTTGGGTGGTCTAGAGAATATGGATGGTTTGCAGGGTTTGGGAGGAAGCCGCTTTCGAAGTTGAATCCTCTTGCCCTGCGCAGTGTATGTGCTTTCCATGACCTTGTCAAGACGGCGAAAGAAGTTGTTGGCGGTCTCGGAGCGGTAGGGAAGAGTCTTGATGAGAAAGACTTTGTGCTTGGGACTGTACTCGTCATCGCTATGAGAGTGTATATCTTCAATGATGGTTCGGTAGCGCTTTGGAAAGCCCTGTTCAACGGCAAACTTGAAACGCGCTTCTCGAAGCTGGGATGAGAAGGACCTAAAGTTAAACAGCAGGCACAAGCATGTTGATTCTGATGATCTCTTCACTCACTCGTTCACGACCCTTCTGAATAGCTTTCTTTTCCTCCTCACGCTGGTAAGTACCCGCCTCCTTCTCCTCCTTCTTGAAACGTTCCATCATCAAATGATGAACAAAATGGTTGTAGCATCGACCAAGGAGTTCTACATCGTTCAAAAACTTGAGGTTGATGTTCATAAAGTTGTAGGCCCCACAAGCAGCAATTTGGCGGAAGGTAGTGATAGCTGAGAGACGGCAGGCGGTGTTGAGAAGCGAGTCGGATGGCTCTTCAAGGTTCGGCCCCCAGATTCGCAAGCCCATTCGTCCCAGGCAGGATCGCGCGTAGAGGATGAACGATTCCTCAATATGGACAATCCCTTGGCCAACTTTTCTACGTCCGGCTCGGGCATCACGGAGCGTCTGGATTTCGTTGGGTGGTAATATTGCAGCTGAGTTCGTGTCGTTCGCCACATGTTCAATTTGCTCGTTCGTAGAAAATCTCCCGTAAAATTCCTGTAACGTCTCTGGCCGCGGAGCTTTGGGGATCGGTCGGGACTCAATCATATTCCAGAGAATCTTGATGTGAGCGTAGAGGGCAAGCTAAATGAATTGAAAGGTGTCAATGTTCCTGATCCATCTACAAACAAATGGATAATCTTACTTACCCTCGTTTTGTTGAAATTTTGAGGAAAGTCCGCCGTAGTCATTTGGTTGGGTTTCTTGGGAGTCACTGACTTAGGAGTGCCTTCCCTGGCTTTTTGATTGACTGGAGTTGAAGTCGCAGACGACTTGCCCTTGGTTGGCTTCGTTATCTTCTTGGGGGTGTTCACCTGTGCCGGTCCACTGGCCTGTTGTGCAATAAAATCACACACTGTTAGAGGGTGTTCCATACAGGAACCCGGGCTGATTTACTCACTGATCGTCCGGCTGGAGCCGCCTTTGCCTTTGGTGCGACTCGCTTGATTGGGACGGGCTTGGAGGAAACGGCCGACCCCTTGCTGGTTTGAGCGGATGGAGGGTCTTGTATGCGCAGGTTATTGATGGTTGCGTGAAGTTCGTTGATTTGCGCGTCTTTTGCAGCTAGCTGGGACATAATGATGTTTAATTGTTCGCTTTGCTGATGCATCATCTGCAATGCATAGCCTTGAAACTGTGAATTTTCGGCATTGTTATTTTCTTGTACCTGATTGGCCTGAGCCGCCGGGTTATGCCTGCTATGGCTCAAGCTCTGAAATGGATGGGTCATTCTAGCGCGGAAATTGGTAGATAGTAAGCCAAGAAATGATAAATAATGTGTAACGTAGGTGGAAGCTGCTGCCCGAAGAGGACTCCAGACCCGGCCTTTTTGTGCCTGGGGCAGGCTGACGGTCTGACCAGTGACCCAAGCAGTGAGGCAAGCCACATACAAATATTATGTAATGTCTGTTGATTAATCATCTGTGAGATGCACTCTAATCGGATTGGTTTGTTATGATTGTAAATACATCTTACGTACGAAAGAGCATCCATGCAAGCCAATAGGACGAGCACCAGTGAGAAAGGGGGCAGTGCCACAGCGGGTTGCGGTGGGCAGGCTGCCAGGCGGTATCGAGGTTCATCATCAGCCCAGAAAACTGAAAAGGGGCAGTACCGCAGTGGGAGGTGTTAATTGATGTCCATCGTTAGTAGTTACATACGGGAAGACTGGAAATCAAAGTCGGCAGGAGATGAATTGGTGTCCATCAGTGTCCATCATCACTGATGAGCGAAGAAGACTGGCCTCTCCCGTCACCGCCGGGCAGCCCGGCCGTATGCTCAGTTCAGAGTTTGACGTGACGTGTGAAGTGGGCTGTCGTGCTTGTCAGAGTTTAGTGTGACGTTTGCGGCGGGCGGAGGTAAACCCCCGTGCGGGGTTTTTTTTTACCCGACACCTGTTTGCGCGCGGTGCTAGGAGAGGCGGGCGACGTGGGCAGCCTCCATCCCAGCATGTTTTAGTGCACTGGACCTGTAGTTGTGATCGAGAGATGGGCTGATTCTATTGTCTTGTGCCATTCACCACACTATTCCGGCTTCCCAAAGACCCAAAAGAAAAGGATGATATCAACTGACATTGCCCATGCCAGAAAAACATTTGGCCTCCAGCCGTCCCTCAAAAAAATACAACAGACGCACAGGCAGAGACGCCAATTCCACCAACAAAAAAAAAGCATAAAAGGTACCTTCCTAACAGCCAGTAGTCTCTGATCCCATCGAACACACCTAATAGCCATGAACGAAAGCAGGAAAAAAGAGGTTCGTATAGTCCCCGATAATGAAAGTTATGCATCTGGATGAACACCACGACTTGCAGCGAGGGGCGCGTAATGGTCCCGTTGACTGACCTTTGTATACTGGGATTCAGTGTTGTCTTGGCTGTCGCTGTCATCTCCGACGGCGTTTTGGTGTTTGGTTCTTCCTGGATTTGGAACCCAACTCCCACCGATGCGAAGCGCCCTCTCTCCTCCAGCAGGACATGCTCACCTGCTTTATTCTCTTGCATGTAGCATGGCAGCCAGCCTGCGCTGTGATTGGTCGAGGAGCAGGATTCAATGACAGGGCAGATAAGGAGCATGGATGCTTGAAAGAAGCAAGCTCCGCCGGGCAAATCTCAAGGAAGAGTCAAGAGCTCACACGTGACTTAAGACCAGCTTTACACTCCCCTCCCGCCCCACAATAAAAATGAGCTGGATGCACTGAGAGATAAAAGTGGATAATAGAAATGGAATCACGTCGGTGAGATACACATGCCAAGAAAACGAAAGTCTGAGCCAAAGAGAAACATCAAAAAAAAAAA
>SMGU01009265.1:0-10117 GCA_004348175.1 Puccinia novopanici
GTTTTTCTTTCCACAACATTGGATGCTTGACATACACTATCACCCAAGGATGTTGTTGCAAGAGCACCAAGACCCATTGCACATGACCCACAACCACATAGAACCAACTCAGAGGCTTGTGGGGGTACAAAAACAGTAGGTCCACTGAGCCTTCTGGTCATGCTGTCTCCATGTTGTTAGCCAACTCTGTCAGTGGCACACCAACAAATGGCCTTGTTGTCACACAGTTGATCAGTAACAGCACCACTAGCGGTCCAAAGGAGATGGTAAGTGAGACATGCTTCCAACAATGGGTGAGTCTGGGAGAGTTTTCTGTCCTTGAATATTAATATGAGGATGGCTTGAGATAACAGGATGGTGGTGGTGGTTGTGGGTTGATTTGAACAGAGTTAGATCGATGACAGATGAGTTCCTGAGCTTCTCCAGCAGAAGATGATTTTTCCTGTAATGGAGAACCTTGTTTATCTTCTTCGTCTTGGTCTTCTTTTTCTTCTTCTTCTTCTTCTTCTTCGTCGTCGTCGTCGTCTTCTTCTCCCTCTTGGTCGCCGTTTTCATTGGCATAATGGTAGCTAGATGATTCGGAGGAAGGGATGGCGAGTTTGAGTGAGGAGAGTTTGTTGAGGGCAAGATGGAAGAATTTTCTGAAGGCACGTGGGACGTCGGGTTGGGCATGATAGAGGGCGAAGAGGGAGAAGGAGTAGCAGGCGAAGGACTGAGGGGAGCCGAGTCGTCCGATGGAGAGTGTTGATGATGATGAGGAGGAGAGTTCGGCAATGATGATGGAGAGTAGGTTGCGTAGTGGGATGATGAGGAGGAGTGAGAGGGGGGATTTGAAGCGGGCGAGGGTGTAGAGTTCCAGTAGCCGTTCGGAGATGCGAGAGATGAGGTAGAGGATGGTTGCGAGGGTGTGGGTGGTTGGGGAGACAGAGATAGAGGAGTCAGGCGAGGAGTGGATGGCCTTGAGGGTGGTGGGGATGAGGATGAGGATGAGTGCGATGGGTGATGCGTTGGCGAGTGGTACTGTTGGGTTTCGGTTGGGGAATGAGAGCAGACAGGTTTTGAGGTGGATCAGGTAGAGTGCGTGTGATGTGGGTGAGATGAGTGCGAGTAGGATGAGTGATGGTTGGAGTGGTTCTGCTAAGAAGAGGATGGATATGGCGAATGAGGTGATGGAGATGGTTGCGACTAGTTCTAGTGATGGTTGTTGTTTGATGATTGAGGGTAGAAAAAATGTAGGCCGTTACGGTCTCTTTCTGCAGCAAGGCACATGCAGCAGCCAATGCAAGAAAGTAGTGTGTCAATGATCATGGTGGGCCTTTGACACACAGCAAGAGAAACGTGCCGGCCATGAACTGGCAGAAGTTGAGATGCAATTGTACCCAGGCCCTTTGGTACGCTTGCATCTCAACTGTTGCCAGTGTTTGGTAAGTCAGTTGGTTGAAGTTTCTGGGGTTGCTGTAGAAATCCATGTTTGCTCCCTGAGAGGAGAGATGCAGAGATGGAGATGAGTTGGATGACAGCCGTCTGCGGGTGTTTGGCTCCGGCCGGCGGTGCGGACGAGACTCGGCCGAGTTGACCGGAAAACTCCCAACTGCTTCACTCATCAACTACTCGTCCACTCGATGGCCACGAAAACCATCCCGTTCTTGACTCGCGACCAAATCAAGACTAACATCGCCTTGGGCCACGTCCTGTGAGTCCCTTCGTCCCTAGCATTCTCTCCGGCAGCCCAAGCTGATTCAATTCATGTGCAACACATAGAGTGCTTCATCGTTCCTTCGTTTATAAGCTCAATTCATGGCTCAGTAAACATCCAGGCGGCGAACTGGCCATCTTGCATTTCGTCGGACGGGACGCCACCGATGAGATCGAGGCGTACCATCCAGAGAGCGTCATCAAACAAATGAGGCCCTTCATCATCGGCCAGGTGGTCCCAGATGAATGGGAGGATGAAAACACCGGTGTGGGTTGGAGGCCCTTAAACCCACCCGTCCAAATCGGCTTGTGGCCAATGCCTGCTCTCGACGATAATATCCAATCAGAAACTCTCGATTCGGTTGCCGAAACATCCACCGGGTTAGCAGTCCTCGATCACACCCTTGGTGATTCTAATCCACAATCCAGGACACATCCTTCCGACAACCTCCCTACCATCCATCACGCCTCTTCATCTGGATTAACAAGATTGGATGAACGTCTGAGAGCCTTGGAACCATCTCTGTATCCTCCTGAAGAAGCATTACAAGAAGGCTACGATCTATCATTAGCCAGACAGAAACATCTATCCAATTCCTACCGGGTCCTTCACGACAAGATACGCGCCTCTGGATTGTACTCCGCTCCTCGACCCTTTTATGGCTACGGACCCGACCTGATCAGATATTCCGTCCTATTTCTTGCATTTTTTTTGACTCACCCCGTATTCCCCCTCTTGAAGAACTACTTGGCCAGCTTACTCTTCCACCCAACCGATCAACTTCCATCTGTGGAGACCCCCTCAACACTCCGCTGTTTTTGCTCTGCCGTTTTCCTCGGGCTGTGGTGGCATCAAATCACCTTTGTTGCTCATGATGCCGGACATTCCGGTATTTCCGGAAATTGGACGACGGACCGTCTGATTGGTATCTTGATTGGTAATGTCCTCAGTGGGATCAGTATCGGTTGGTGGTGTGACGTAAGCCCCGTGTGCATACTACTACTATGCGCACGGGACAACAAGTCGCGACTGTGGATGGAGCCCGGCACCATCTGGCTAGTGGGCCGCGACTTGGAGCCAGCCGTGGGCCCCAGATGCGTCCCTTCGTCGCGGGAGCCGGGGAAGCCATGAGAAGCCATATGCAGCACTTGCAGCGTTTGATTCACCTCCTCCGTCGTCAGCGTCCGAGGCATCCGTGAATCCTCCTCACCTTCAACACCCCCAAAATATCCCATCTCCCCCTGCGACCCCTTGTGCGCTGACCCAATCTGCTGTTGCTGCTGTTGCTGTTGTTGTTGTTGCTGTTGTTGCTGTTGTTGTTGTTGTCGAGCAGCAGACGAGGCAGATCGTTGCAGGTGCGGCAAGAGTTGTTGCTTGACAATCTCCGGCAGCTTCCGCACATACATCGACATGCGTTGTTGGTTCGTCAAATGCGCATAGTCGTGCTCCGCTCCGACCAGCCCCATGCCGTGCTGGCTGCCCGGATGCGTGCTCATCGGCACCATCCCACTCGCCATCGGTGGTATCTCCCCACCCACATGTGGGGGAACAGTGGCTGGGGTCTGCCATATTTGTGACGCATGCGTACGCAAGGAAAACCACAATCCAATCAAATATGACTATATATCCAAATTATCGAGTCAGTGTATCTCCAAATTTCGGCTTAAAAAAAAAGAAGATCAACGTACCAGCACGAGTAAACCAGCACAATAATAAGACAAGCCTTTGACGGAAGATTGGTAGAAGCTATCATTGACGGGACTAAGATGTTCGTATCGACAAGATCTACACTTCCATGTCTGATCCTGAGGGATGACCGAATGAGAGAGATCATCTGGACAGCCAGAGCAAGTGAGTTGAAACTATATATAAAAAAAAAAAAAAGTGAGTCAACAAAAAAAAAAAAAAAATTATTGGAGAGACATACGGTGCCATAGATTTCGTAAAAGAGAGTAGGAGTGAGGGTGCCGATAATAGCCATGATGAGCATGGTGGACGTGACGCCGGCGGAGCGGGCGTTGAAGCGCTGTTCCTTGCGCTTGAAGGATCCGCCGATCATGGAGAGGCCGGGGAGGAGGAGGACGCCAGCGAGGACGGAGCCAATGATGGAGCCCTCGACGAGCTCGCCCTTGCCCTCGGTGAGCGCAATACCATACAGGATAATCTCAATCACCGACCCAAACGTCGCATTGATCACCGCCCCCATCCCGATCGACGACTGCGCTGAGATCGACGCCACCGCCATCCCGATAAAGTACGACAGGGGTATCACACTCAATAACGCCATCACAAATAACACAATCTGCGATGAGATCAAGCCCAGAAATCCCCCCAGCTTCAACGGCGCTAGGAAGAAGAAGTCTAGAATCACAAAGATGACGACCGGGACCAGGATGATGAACATAATGTTAACACCATCCACCGTATACTTGTAATATTGTAAACCCAGCGCTTTGTAGGTGCATAGGAGCACTTTGGCCTTCCCGCTCACGAGACGTCCTTTTGCGCGGCTTTCGGATAAAGACTTCTTGGAGTGTTTGGGCGCCGGTTGACCAGGCTTGAGTCGAGGTGGGAGTCGATTACTCGGAAGACGACGAGGCTGGTTGCTGCCCGCCGTCTGGCCAGTGGTATTATCCAACTGGTCGTACGGTTGTTGCTGTTGCTGTTGCTGCTGCTGTTGATCTCCATCATGTTCTTGTTGTTCTTGATGGGCGAGCCCGATTTCCACTTGGTGAAGATCGATATAAGTCGGTGGAGATCTGAAATGGAGCGCCAGGGGTTCAGTGCCGAGGTGTCGGACTAAGACCCAGAGAAGTTTGGCCATCGGGATGGTGAACACAAAGAACCAGCACAACACACAGGCTGTCAACATCAAGGGCGCAATGATCAGATAGTAGGCAGCCCAGAAGGACAATCGTCCTAGTGCCCTGACCCGGATCTGTCGCGTGGGTTGCCCATCCGTGCCTTCGGTTCGTTTGAATATTCCAAGCAGACTGGACTTGATCGTCGAATCGGAGGAATATCGGTCTTTCGGGTTCGGAGCATTGTGCCCAATGGGACTGGTGGCTCCATAGTTGGGAGACGGTCTCTCGGGTCCGGTTGTAGGGGCAAGGGCGGTGCGCTCGCCATCGTTCTCCAGCCCGCCCCGAATAGTCAACCGATCGATCGACGCCACCTCATCCTCGTCGATCTCAGAAACCGTGACCCATCGAGATGAGGGGGGACCGGCTGAGAAGTCAAAGCGACCCGAACCAAAACGACCCGAACCAAAGCGTCCTGGATCGGTGGGATTGGCACGGTTATCATCATGTTGGTGCTCACTTCCTTCCTCTTCCTCTTCCTCAGACCATTCCTCGACATACTTCCCGAACGGCCAGACCAAGTAGCCCGCAAGCTCCCAGACAACTCGGCCGTATTTACTTCCCCCCCAGGGAATCACAAACAAGATGGCAGCCACTAGCGCCACCACCAGGGCCAACCAGATCCCGAAAATTAATGACCATAGGAGGTTCCCAAAGGTGAGGGTAGAGCCCGGGGTGGAGGTGGGAGAGTTATGCAAAGCCGCCTCGGCGTTCCTGGCCACAGATCGAGATTTCTTGTAGAGGGCTGGTTTCCAGATGGGCAGTCCAAATGGATGCTCAATGTTGATTGCCTGAAAGGGTATATTGCCTTGGGTCAGGAGGGGGGAGAGGGGTAGTACTATTTTGGATGAAAAAGAAGCTCACATCCTGTCTATCCTTTAAGGTGTATTCCACATCATCGTCATCGAGGGGGGAGGATGAAGAACTGCTGTCGTGATCTTCGCTGTTGTTATTGTCATCGTGGGACATGTTTTGTTTAGTGTGAATGGAGCTATGACGAGAGCGGAGATCTTCATGTTCATTGGTGCTGAGCAGGCTCTGAGAGTCCTCGCGGCGTTGATCGCCCGACTTGGATTGGGCGATCGAGAAGCGAGAGGATGGACGATGGAGAGAGTGGGCAGCAATACTATTACTGCGTAGTGAGACGCTCTTGGGGATCCCGGCGCGGCCACGAGCGATGGGGGTGGAGAGGTCGTAGAGTCGCTCCGAGTCCCGTGGATCGTCTAGTACCTCTTCCTCGTCGTGGAAGGAATCGAGAGTGCGGCTACTGGTAGGGAATTCGGCGGACTCGCTGACCGGGGTTGGAAAATTGTGATAAGATTTGAGTGAGCTAGGAGGGGCGGCTGCTTGTTGGGTGGAGGATGACAGGTTGTTTCTGGTGGGGGTGCTTTGTTCTGCGGCAGATAATTTGCTGGCGGGACTGAAGAATTGACTTGGAGATCCAAAGGATTGGTAGCTAGATTGGACCTTGGTAGGAGAGGGAGCATGGATCGAAGGGCTAGTAGTAGTAGTCGTGTTGGTGTGTGAGTCGATATCGACACGTAAGCTGGAGCGGGGTTCGGGTGATTGGGTGTTTTCAGGCTCAGTTGTAGCATCGTTGTGAATAGCTGCTTGAGTTGAGGGAGACCAGAAGGATTCATAGCTGGGGGAGGCTAATCTTGGGTCACGATGGGCCAGCCTGGGGTCGCGATGGGCATCCTGGTGGGATGATGGTGATGATGATGGGTGTGGATAGGATGGTGCGGTTCGAGTTCTTGAGGTGGTGGGCCTGGAGTGAATTTGTGTTGGACGAGTGTTAGTCGAGGGTGGTTCGTCATCTGCCGCACGACGAAGACGACGTTCTTGTTCCTTCTTGAGTCGTTGGCGCTCCTTCATCCTCCTTCTGACCAGGGCTTCCCCCCTATCGAGGGGTTCTACTCCATCGTCCTCCTCATCATCGTGGTGGTTCCTCTCAGTATCGTGGTGAGATGATTTGGGTGGTGTTGGTTGATGGTTGTCGGTTTGGTTAGATAATGATGATAGTCTGGTTGAATCTGGGTTGATGAAAGTGTCTGGTGCGAGTTTCCTATGCTTTGTTGTTGATGTTGTTGTTGTTTGTTTGATTGAGTCTTGGTTAGTTTTTGAGGTTCTTCCTTTTCCCTTCCTGTTTTCTTGTTGGTTAACTGGGCTTTGTGGTTGTTGTTGTTGTTGTTGTTCGCTGTTTGACATGGTTAATAATAAGTTGGTTAAAATTGTTTGGTTTTGAAAATTGAGAATTTATAAATCCCAATGAGATCTTGACTGTCACAGCCCAATCACACGCCGATAATTAATGGAAACTCGAGCATGTCACCAAACGAATTAATTGGGCTGTGTGCTGCACTGCACAGAACTCAGTCTGCGATCATACTTATATTCATGCCCAGAACAATCAGCAACATTCAGAGAAATAATTATCGCCTCGATTCGAAAAGAAGAGAGGCACTGGCACTGTTTGATAAAGATAAGGAGCTTAAACCAACTGCCATATTGTTTGTCTCATGAGCCTTCCACTGAAATATTAAGAATACCCCTATATAGTGCGGCATGCCATCGATCAAGCTTCCAGATAAGATAAAAAAAATTATTATTATTATGCAGTCCTGCTCCAAATAACCTATGGACATATTTTTTTGAACAATAAAAACTCACACTTGATTATACAAAAGTAAATTCCTTCCCAAAGTGCACCTCCAAGCGGGATTCACTGTTATAATCATGTGAAGAAAGACATCACCTGGGCTACTTTTGGAGCACCACCCTGGCCTTCTTATTTCAACAGGTGCCTAGCGGCGGACTTTCCAGGTAATGTAAAACCTTCTGATTTTCCCTCTCCTTCCGCAATTTGCTTATTTGAGCTTGGGACTGGCTTGAGGGTAGATCAAATATCAGAGGGAGAAATTCATTCACTGGGGAAAAATTTCCAGCAGCTGCTTGCAAATATTCCTGTTTTTTCCAAGAACTTGACTGATCAACACATTTGGAAGGTTAACATGAAAAAAACCTGAAAACATGCAGTTGATGTATCTCATGTAGAAAATAAGGAAAACATACTTGTTGCAGTGAACTAGTCCAGACATTCAGATAGGAGTGGAAGGATGAGTTCATTGCAATATGAAATGAGAGGAAAAGAGAAAAAGAGAGAAAGAGAGAAATTTGTGGTGTACCTAGTCCAGACATTCAGATAGGAGTGGAAGGATGAAAAAGAAACCTTCCACGTCTGAATGCTGAACTAGGTATGTGCCAGCATAAGTGTCACAACCTGTGACATACAAGAAACAAAAAGAAAGGAAAAAAAATAGGAAGCACACAACACAACCTCAACACCCCCCCTTGCTGACTATTTGAGAGAAAGAAAAGAAAGAAGAAGAAAGAAAAGAGAAAGAAAATTAGAAGAAAAGACAACAAACAAAAAAAATGAAAGAAGGATAAAAAAAGGAACAAATTCAAGAGACAAAGGGATTAAACCAGGCCAAAGCGGTGTCGGTGAGATTCCAGTTGAACACGCGGAAGAGGTTTGGTCAACATATCTGCCAGCATGTCCTTTGTGGGAACATGGACTACCGAGATACGGCCACGAGCAACACAGTGGCGGATGAAATGATAGCGCGCGTCAATATGTTTCGTCCGAGTGTGGTGTTCGGGATTTTTGGCCAGAGCCTCAGCCCCTTCATTGTCGACATGCAGAGGAAGAGCGGCTTTCGGACGGAGACACAATTCGCTGAGGATATTCCTGAGCCAAACAGCCTCTTTGCAGCTGTCCGACATTGCCTTGTACTCCGCTTCGGTACTTGAGAGCGAGGTGGTGGCCTGTTTGCGAGATTTCCAGGAAATAGAGCCGTCGCCCACCCGGAAGGTGTAGGCGGACGTGGAGCGGCGATCAAAGCGATCTTCTGCCCAATCGGAGTCCGAGAAACCCAAGCATGTCAAAGAGCCCCCCAACCGGAGACGAAGGTGATTGGTGGAGCAGAGATAGTGAAGGACACGGAGAGCGGCCTTCCAGTGAGATTCCGACGGGTCCCGGAGGAATTGGGATAGTCGGTTCACTGCAAAAGCCACATCTGGCCTGGTGCATTGTGCAGTCCAAAGTAGAGAGCCGATAAGCTGGTTATAAGGACCTGGGGAAGGCTTCTCTTCTGGAAGGCGAGGGACTAGTAGCCGGAAGTTTGAGTCGGTAGGAGTGGATACTGAGGTGTGGACATTGTCGAGGAATCTGGCTTTCAGGTCGTTAATGTAGTGAGATTGTGAGAGAAACAGGAGCTTGTTTTGAGGGTCGCGAGTGATCTTGAGGGAGAGGAAGTGATGAAGCTCTTCATCAGCACCGATCGTGAACTTAGCACCCATTTGAGCAATTGTCCTATCTACGAAGGAAGAACAGCCAACAACTGCAAGATCATCCACGTGAACAACCACGGCGCCGACGAGCTGATTGTCCTTGATCTTGAAGTAGAGAGTAGGGTCAAAGGAAGATTGACGGAGATCAATGGATATCAGAGCCCGGTGCAGTTCGAGATTCCATTCCCGCGGTGACTGTTTAAGGCCATAGATAGAGCGGGAGACTTCACACACCCAGTCAGGGTGTTCAGGATCTTCGAAGCCCTGAGGCTGCTCCATGTAGACCGGTTCAGACAGCCGACCATTGAGGAACGCTGTTTTGAAATCAACTTGGCGAGCTTTCCAGCCCCGGATGGCAGTGAGGCTGCAGATAAGGCGAAATGTTTCTTGGCGGAGTGTAGGGGCAAAGACGTCCTCGTAGTCTACTCCATGGACCTGAGTGTAGCCCATGGCGACAAGACGTGCCTTGAGCTTTTGAATGGAGTTGTCAGCTTGACGTTTAATCTTAAAAACCCACTTGGACTTAATGATCTTACGCTTTTCCGGTTGCAGTACCAAGCACCAGGTCTCCATACCCAGGAGCGAAGAAAACTCCTCGTCAGCAGCCTTGAGCCACTTTTGCTTGTTTGGTGATTTAAGCAGCTGCCTCCACGTCTTAGGAGTGTCGATATCACCGCCCACCGCCGCGGACTTAGACCAGGAACCCAGACGATCGGGTTGGCGTCGGATTCTAGAAGACCGACGAGGTGGTGACTTGATTTTTGGCGGGGAGGGCGGCACATGTGAGCCTACGCCTCTTATGTGGCAAGTAGGACACAAGAAAAAATGGACTAGATAAAAATTAAAGGAAGATAGATTTTTTATGTGTTTTGTTTTTGTGAGAAGATGGGCAGCTTAAGAGCTATTACTCAGTCTGAGACTGGATTAAGCGGAGAAAATCTACTACGCCTCCTCCTCAAAAGAAACTGAGGAAGGTCTGACAATGAGTCAGTCCAATTTTTTAAGCCAGAAGGCTAAGGGTCTTTAATGGAAAACCTATGTGGTTTTGTTTAAGGTAACAAACCACAGAAAGAACCAAGGAGTAGAGAAAGGAGGAGACTGATAACCAAAAATAGACGAAAATGAAGACTTCTAGATGATCCAGAAAGAAAAAGGGTAGCCAGAAAGGAGACTCACTTAATATTCTATACCTGACACTATAGTAGTA
>SMGU01009267.1:0-32405 GCA_004348175.1 Puccinia novopanici
TAAAAAATTATAATATTATTACTGGTGCATTATTACTACAGTGGTAATACTTTATACATTTTATCAGCCCCCATCATCATTAATACTAACTCTGCGTAGTCCCTCATTAATTATTTTATTACATGTTTACATGACACAAGCTGTTAACAGCCCTTGAACACATTAAAATTATGTGATGTGTTAAAATTATGTGTAAACATAATTACATATTCTTGTAATAATTAATATTACACTTTTACACATAAATATAGGTTTTACCAGCCCCAGAAAGCGTCAAACATATGTGTAATATTGATTGAATGTGTTCTAATAATTATTGCATCAGATGCATACTTGAGATAAGGAGTTAACAGCTCCAGAAGCGTCACCAATAAATGTAAACTTAAGTACATGTGATCAAAACAATTACTACAGCTGATACAAAGATGGTATTAGGATTTAACAGCCCCAGGAAGCTTCACCATTATGTGGAATTAAGTCCCTTGGGCATTAATAGAGTTATTGCTGTCTGAACTCCCATCACCATGAATTAAAAACTCCATTAAAATAACCAAATCTTGTATAAATTAAATTAACATGTGCCCAATAATTTACTGCTGCAATTTGAGAACACTATAGATCACTAGAATTATTTACAAGCACTGTTACTTGCTTGAAAAATGCCTCACTTGGGCCACAAGTCACCATGAGGTCAACCACACACTACAAACATTAAGTACCTTCCCAGCATGGACAGTGGTTGAGTGACATGGGACAGTGGTTTTTCATACAGTGGTTACATTTTGTTTTTGTTAAATTTATGTCACATTTGAAACTCATTTTCCATGCATTGCCGCATTAATATTTCAAAAATTCCATATCTTTTTTCCCTTTTATTTATTTATTTATTTTTTAGTACAGAAATATAAAAAACTAGAAATTAAAAATAAAAGATATGCAATTATTGAAATATGAATTTGGCAATGCATGGCAGATGATACTGTGCAGAGGGTCAACTTTGATGAAAAATGTGACAAACATTTACCAATAAAATCATGTAAGTGTTGTATGACTAACCACTGTCCCATGCCACTCAACCGCTGTCCATGCTGGGAATTTACTTAATTTTGTAGTGAAATCATCAATAGAACTCATGAGGTGCCTCACAGTACACCAGTGAGCCCCTGAGAAGATTCCCAGCCAACCAGAAGTCACACAGGCAGTCCAGTGAGTGCTTCTGAGGCTCATTTGACATCATATGAACCACTGGTTCCTCTTGGATTGTCTCCCAGAGTCAACCAGTCAACATGATTAGCCAAAAATAGTTATATAAGCCCATCAAAGCCTATACAATATGGAAGCAGTGGCTTTTCTCAGTGTTTTGGTCACTAAATATAAACCATCTACCATCATTTACACTGTCTGTCTACTCTTTCTCTCTGTAGTGACCTCAACAAGTCCTGAATGACCCTGAACTACTGCCCCAATTTGTAATCAGATTACTTATACTTGTTAAAGGCTCCATCAACCCAGTAAGTTTAATACTTACTACCTCAAGACCATTCCCTGTCTGTCTCAGCAGGAAGAATCCGTTGATTTTTCTGTATTTCTCTCCCTGTCTCAGGTTGAGAAGAGATTTACAGCTCAATAATGAAGCTATTACCTCTTTCTTAATTACTCATACAAGAAAAATGTTACACTAATAAATCCAAACCATTTTTTTTATCAAAAATCACAGCGCAATCAAGTGCCTGTAAACACCTGGTTAGTAGGATAGAGGATGACAGAATCAGGATGTTTTCATCAGAAGGCAGAGTGGGATAAGCATCAAATGATTGCAGAATTTTTCCATAGTAAATTCTCATGCATGGACTTCACCATCTTTGCTATTGGAGATAACCTCACTTTTTTTGTTTTCACTATATTTGGCTGGTTAAGGCTGGATTCTTCTGGCTCTTGTAGAATTTTCTATGTTTCTTTCTATAATTGACCTATGAAAACAAAGGCTTTGACCTATACAAGATTTTATATGAACCATTTTTTACTGGAAAACAAATTTGAAAATCAATTGTACAAGCTTGCACTTGAAAAAGTAGAAAAAAATTACAAATATAGAGTATCTGACCTTCAAACAAATAAATAAACTCCCTTGGTGCACAATTTTTGTAAACATTTTCCACCCTTGTAATATAAATTATTGTCTCTTTGCTAGTATGTTGGAAGAGGCTGGCCAGAAAGGGTCTTATACATTGGAGAGGCTTATAGAACCAATCTTCTATGTGGGAATTTAAAGTTCAGTAGAGGAGTCAAAGTTAGCCTCTCTTAAAGACGGAATGAAGATGATATAGGAAAGGGTTGAGAAAGGAAAAAAAGATAGAAATAAATAGTGATGATGATTGGAAAAGGTGGAAAGCTCACCTAGTTCAGTAGAGGAGTCAAAATTAGTGTCTACTGAACTAGGAGGGACACAGGAATGGGTGTACTTCATACTGAGAGTATTGATTGTGTAATGTAGATGGCTTTTGTGGGAAAGCTCTTGTTATCAGAGTTGACAAACCCTCACATTCCAGAAATCCTAAAAAGCCAGTTGAGTCTCTTAACATTGGGCCGCTATGATATGCTGAACTTTTTGACCAAAAAGGGCTAGAGTAGTGGCCTTTGCTTGGGACTTCAGGCGGTGCAGCGTTAGTGGGATTTGAAGCCACTACACTACACTCTGCAGTGCTACAGCAATTTCGGAGTTGTTTTCTGCTAAAAGTAATTGTAGTGCAGCATAGCAAGCCCAATTTTTAGGATTTCTGAGGTAGCATTGTTATACTCTTCTGAGAATCTAACAAGTTTTCCTGTTAGATTTTAGCAAAAAATAGCTAGGCTATGCTATGCTAACACTGATGTTAGTGTAGCTGGTCCAGTGCAGGCTTAAGGTAGGAAATGCCTATTTACAATCAACTTAATTGATATTCAAGTGAATGAGACAGAGGTGAAAACTGAGAATGAACTGTGATCACAGGAAGGTAGCAACAATAATTGCTAGGAGAAGTTGGCAAGCACTTGAGCTGATTGGCTACTTGTCAGAGGTGGTAGTCTTTCAGAAAATATTTTGACATACTGAAATTCCAGTGGTAAATTATAGTTTGGTGATGGGGAAATGGAGCACTACTCTAAAATTAGGAAGAGTTTATTCACTGCACTTACTACTTTATGCTGGGTGAATCACTGAGGATCCACCTTTTCTATTCTAGAGGTCTCCCAGGGATCTAAATAGGGAGATTTTGGTGTATTTTACTATTCTTACATCAAATGATTTCATAATGATGTCATAATGGTGTCATTTTGTACCATACTAGTTCATTTTTAGTACTTCAATTTATTCTATTCCCCATGATATTTTCACACATTGACTTTGGTTCAGCTCAAATCAAGAGCTGATTGTTCAAAATCATGTGAAATTCACCCAAACATTGAATTTCAACGTGCAACACCAACCAATGAAAGCTTGGCATTTCTTCAAACCAAATGCAATCATTCATTTCAAACATAAACTTTCATGAAGGACATTCAGGATTTGACCAACACCCCTTTTTGGAAAATCTTGCTCCTTCCTCTCAGCTAGCTTGGCAAAAACCTCACTCTTTGCCTGTGCTCTGTTGGATTCTTCTTTTCTTGGCATGAGATCATTCATTGAAGCTCAATCAAAAACACCAGCAATAATCCCTCTTCATCTCCAGTCAGACATCTTGGACTTTCAAGGAATCAATCTCACCGCTCTGTGGATTTGTTCAAAGCACAGTCTTACATCATGATATCATTCTCCTTGTGCTTAAATCACTGTTGTTGTGTTATCTCTGAGAATTTGCCTCTTCCTTTGAATATATAAACTCTTGTATTTTCTATTTTCTTTCTTTTTTCTTCAGTTAATTAATATTTTGGTTTTGAAATTTATTCTTTTCCCTAATAGCCATTGACCTATTGAGTTATTTATCTTTGAAACTAACTTTATTAGTTTCAACATACTTTAAAAACAGCATTCTGCTACATTTGTGAACCTTCCCCTTTGTTCTTCAACCAACCAAATCCCTTCCTAATATGTTGAGTTGGTTGCATGACAGACATCATGCTGTATTGTTATAACCAATTACATCATGTTTCAAATAATAAATAGAATGAATTGGAATAATTTTCTCAAAGATTGTACATGTGGAACATTCTCATGTTTCTCTAAACTCAATTATACTACTATTTAAATTTCACTACAATATAACTGTATGGTCTATCAAGCCCATCTGGGCACAAGCCAAAGTTGGGCCACAAGAAAATCCAAGAATGCTAGGCTGACCCCAAAGTGTGCTTGGTCAGTGTTAAAATTTCACAAGTGAGGGAGTGGGATTTTGTTTATAGAATAATTTACAAAACAGACAAAAGTCTGAAGGGACTAATCAACTCAGTCTTTGGGTCTAAAAGTGCCAAAACAAGTAGTGCAGAATTTGGGGCTAAATGTGCCAACTCCTGGATCAAATTGAGGTCAAGAACTGATCATGATCTTTTATTCAAGAGTGAGACATGATACTTAAGGAACTAACTACATGGCTGAGTTGTGGTTCTTGAGTGGGGACAACTTGAATAAAAAAAACATGATGAATTTTTTGACTGGATGGCTCAAGAATGAAATGAGAACAAAAGAAGGAAGGTGACAAGCAAAAAAATTCAACAGTCAGCTCTAAAGTGAGTTATTCCTTGAGAAAATTTGACCCAGACCACCCCCTCCATTGCCACACACCTGGTGCTGCAGGCCATCTGGCCCCTGACCTTGCAATCAGTGCAATTGGCCTGCAAAACAGCTTTCTTGAGCCTGCATACCAGGCTGTACAGGTGATGAGGTGCAGAATAGAAAAATTGGCCAAATCCCCAGCTGCATTTGCAAGCTTTTTGGGATTGGCTGTACAATTGGATTGTACTAAATTCAGCACAAATCTCCTCTCTCATTGTACAAAGAAGATTTGAACTATATTCAATTCTTTTTTTATGTACATATTACATTATGTTATGTACATATTTTATGTACATACTTGCTGCACAGTCCACATCATTAATTAATTTTATAATTCCAGAAGTAGGACTGTGGGGGTCAGCCCATGGGTAACTCAATAAAATTACATGAGAAATTCATTCATGAAATAATAAAGGATTTCTCAATATCTCTAAGGCTGACACATATTATGTATTGAATTATTTAAAGGAAATACTATGAGGCAAGATGATCAAGTCATGGCTTTCCAGATACCAAGAGGGGATTGATAGAATTCCAGCATATAAGGTGTGGACAATATGTTGTATGTAAAAGATGAAAAAGATGAAAAAGGATCAGCAATTCCAAAACGACATTGGTTGATGCGTTGATTGTATCAAATTAATCCATACAAATGAAGAAGAGGAATAAAGTGTACAAATAAGAAGATACATATGTTCCATCTATCCGGCCCACTAAGACTACCAGCGCAGATCCAAAGCCAAAAAAAAAAAAAAAAAGAATGGTTCAAGGTTTGGGTTTTTATTATAGATTTCTACGCCCTGGCCCCATCGACCAGCCCGTTTACCCCATTGAATGATGCCCCAGAAATGGACCTCGGAGATCTTAGGTCGGGTCAAGCCAGATTCATCGTCGTTTTCATGATGATTTAACTGTGCGCTTTGTTGGCCAATGGCCGACTCGGCGGTGTGATCGCTATCGGTGGGGGTTTCATTGAGATGATGAGGTGTCTCAGCTTTGACTGGTATGGGGGTTGTTGTTGTTGATGATGATGATCGGTTGAGTGTTAGATCTAATTCGAGTGGAGTCCATGCTTTGGAATCCCTGCCCCCGAATTTCGTCAATTCGAAGAGCCTGGAAGTGGCCCGATCAAAAGCGTATTTCTCGTCTTGACCACTGAAGATGGCCAATTTTTCAATCGAGCGATTCTCTATCCTGTTATGCATCCTCTGAGGCTCGTCAGTTGACTTTTGCTGACTAGCGGCCAAGTCTTGGTAACTCGAAACGTTTGGTCGAAACGGTTCAGACAGCTCTTCCACGACATCCGCCAGCGTCTCCAGCTCTATCGCGTCCGTTTGGTTTCGTTGATCTTGTGCATCTGGAAAAAATAATCTGTCGATCGAGGTGTCCGAGGTGACAAATAGTTTGACGGAGCATTCATACGCTGCATCTATGAATGTGATCAACCTTCTGGCTAAAAAAAGGGGGAATGAGGGGTAAGTTCAGCGCGTTTTGTGAGAAAGACAAGTGAAGATTTCGTCAAAAGCTGCACCTTCATTTTTCATCAACGTCGTAAAAACAGGCACGCCTTCGATCATGATTGTCTCGAACGTCGAACAAATTTTCAAGTAGTCAGCTGGACCTAACGGGGCTTCACAGAGCTCCTGGTAGCTGAATGCCGCAGACTTAAAGGAAGGATCGGATCGATTGACAGTAATCGTTCGCCCATAGACGATTAGCTCTGTCTTTTCGGGAATGGCAAATGTTTATCAAGTAGCTCTTTCCACAATCTAGAGTCGATGTTCTGATACCAATGCGAGCCGCTGGACGTCTGCTCCCCCTCTGCTGATCCTGAAGATAGATTCAGTCGCCAATCTACGTCAGAATCTAACAAGACCACAGGTGATTTGATTTTGAGTCGATCCAGGAATGGTGCAACAGTCGATTTCTGGACTCCTTGATCATACATGTCTTAATTATTTTGTATTCAATTAAGCGTCAATATAAATAAAATGACATCAATGCGGATTTGGACGAAAGATGATTGCCGGGATTCTCTGTCTTACGTTCAGGAAGTCGATTTGAGGTGCCAATCACTACGCCACCTAGCCTCCAATACCATTCTAACACACGACTTAGAATCCCGGCACCGGCAACGTCAACCTACGCGATGAAAAACGTATCATGTGTGATAATTCAATTAAAAAGAGAGTCACAACTTGAGTATGCGGGAAGAAATAAACCGACAGGTCTTGAGAAGAAGAAAAAATAGACTCACCATCTGAATTTCATCAAAGGCTAAAACCCAACCTTGGGTCAGAATCAAATCTCGTGCAACCTGAGCCAAAACAAAGTTCGGACCATTGAGAGCGGGGTCTTTGGGTCCTTACCACCTGAAAAAAAAAAGGAGGCAGCGACAAGACGCGTGATGAATTAAATCAGGAATCAGCCAGTATGTTAGCAGAATTGAATTGATTCAGAGAAAATTCGTTGGTGAAAGGGCTTGCCGGCAAAGATGCTCCTCCAACCTTGAGACAAGGCTTTGTTCCGTGCGCGGTCTTGTTGGGGTGGGAGGTATCCACTTGGTTTATGCTTTAAGCTCAAGATTTCCGCTGCCTCTTCAACAGATAACTTAGATTGTTCTAACTGTGATTAAGAGAAAGAAACGGATGATGGTTAGTATTTTTTTTTTTTTCAATATTTCCAAGGAGCGTAGGCATGACGAATGAAAGTGTGGTTGGACTCAAACACGTTGAGAAACCAATGAATACAACGATAACAAAAAGTGATGATAATGCCTTCTGAATTTTTGCTGGATCGGAAGGCTATCACTACATGAGCACACCGAGGTAATTAGAAATGAAAACACAATCGACTATCAGAGCTCATAAGGGGTTAATTCAAAACTCGAGGAAAAGGAAACATTACAAGAACAAGTCCATGAGGAGGGTTTTTCCGGTGCCGGGGGACTAATTGCGCAGAAGAGGTGTGGTTCAGTTTAAGGCAGGATCTGTGAGGAAGAGAGTTAGGGGGCAAGCTACCCAGTTAAGAGGAATCCCTGGATGATGATGAGAAGAGTCAGTATGATGATATATTTGGAGAGGATGTGGAGGGAGGTAGGGACGGACAGGAGGGGCATCGCGATCGGCGGCGTGTTGAGTTTGATTGATGATGCGTATGAGAGCGGTTTCAGAGATGGGGTCTGAGTGTGATGTGGGATGAGGTGTTTTTGATGGGGATAGGAGTGCCTTGTCGAATAGAGCGAGTAGTCTGGGATGGGGAGTGTAGTTCTTGAGTGCTTGGTGGATCGGATGGAGCTGGGTATGTAGTAGCAGGAGGATGGTGAGCTTTGGTTATTAAGCTGCTTTATTGAGTTGAATGGTGAGTAGTGTGGACTGACTTTGTAGATTGCTCTGGTTTGTTGTTGGTCGTTCTTGAGTGTTCCGATGGTCAACAGGGATTGGTATCGCTGGATCAGGTCGGTTGACTGGATGCTGGTTGAGCAGTGTCTGGTGAGCAGTGGTGGTCGCATGATTGTATGTATTGGGTGGTCAACAAGCAAAAAAGAGTCAACTCGATGTGCAACAGCAAACAACATAAATAAGCGATGGATGGCCAAGAAAAGTGTTTAGTTGTCCAACAACACACAGATGCACATTACATAGACACAATATAGAAAGAAAAACAACATGATCAAGTAACAGATGTCCTCCATCGGGTGCTCCTCGCCTGGTTCTTCTGGTCCGTCATCACTGATCCCCCATCCGTCCGACTGCGACTCATACTTGAAGCCTGGGCGTGAGGCGATCCCGACATGTCATGCTTCAAACCAGCCCTCTTCCCAGTTTGACCTCGCTGAGAAAAGAACGCTTCAACCACCCCATCTGCCGCCGAGGTCACATCCAGCGCTCGTGCTTTACCCTTCTTATTATTATCAACAGTCTTTTGATTCTCTGTTCCCGGCTTGTGTTTACTAACCAGCATGGATCGATTGGCCTGTCGGAGGTGCTCGGGATGGTTGTGCTTACGAAAGAGTCGACTAAACTGGATTTGCATCGGCCTTATCCGTTCATTCCCATCACTCTCCAATCCACTCCCAATCCCTCCAGGATCCAGCGGCGAGGGTGTATTGGGTCCATAATCTTGTGTACTATCCGATTCATCACCACTCTGACTAACTTGACTCCTCCTTCTATTAATCGCACCAATAAAATTTCGAATCTGTCGGAGACTACTACTGCTACGCTGACCCACACTACTGTTATTACTGCTACTACTCTCGTTTCGACGTAGCTTGACAAGTTTGGATGGCCGTCTCTGAGGGGCTGGTAAGGTTCCGGTGCTCCGCCGTTGGGAAAGAGGATGGAAACTGAACTGAGCTGGTGTTGTATTAGCATAACCCTCAAAGTTCACAGCCGAGCCCATGTTGGGAAGAGTGCCATGTTGATGAGATGAAGAGGAAGAAGAGCCAGGTAACATCATTGCAGATTGTGGTTGTGATTCACCAGCCTTGGGTGGAATAGGCGAATTGCGGGTAGGTTGAAAACTTGGTAAAGCTGGGCCTCGCGCAGTGGCTGATGGGAAAGGGATCGAGTCTGGCTGAGATGGGTTGGTCGGACGATTACCGTTAGCCTGGAGACGTGCAGGTTGCGTCGACTGTTGATTTGCTGAGGTCGTCAAGTTTTGATTGGTCTTCTCCAGCAAATGTGGGATGGGAAAGGATGAAAATTGTTGTTGGACCGGATTTCTGTTTTCAGGAAGCTGCTCCGGTGGCGGATATGGGTTCTTCTTGGGTCATAGACTAGAGGCTTCATCTGAAATTTCGGGGATAGCTGGTATTGTTAAGAACTTCTTGCTCGTTGGGGTTCATCTGAGCTAAGCGTTCATAATTATTGGGCTGATCGTCGAACCTTTGAGCATAGCTATTGGGAAACTGCTCCGTTCCGATGTGAGGGTCAACCAACGATTCCATCATCTGGCTGGGGTCGGTATCTTCTCTCGGAGGTGGTTCAGCGTAGGCAGTGGCAGAAGCAGAAGACGCGTTGTAAACCGTATGATTTGATTGGTCGGGTTTATTTGGTAAATTTTCCTGATTGTAGCCAGGTTTTCTGTAATCTACATTGTCGCCGTACCGTTGCTGCAGGGGATGTGATGAGTTCTGAAAAGGCTTCTCTTGAGAAGATGGCGGGTGAGTCTTATGGTACACGTCGGGATGAAGACGGATAGGACCCATGTTGGCTTGGAAGTCCTGGGTCGTAAAATTATTGTTCAACTCTCCTGCCTCTTGTTGCATGGGTTGGTTAACAGGCCGGTTTGGGGTAGACTTGCGCTTGGTGCGTGTTTGAGCATTTTGCGATTTTTGACCCAGTTGCCGTTTGATACCCGCTTGGATCATGGCTTCTTCGGCTCTGGAATAAGACGGGGGAGGAACAACAAGGGAGAGGTTGCGAACATCAATAAATTATTCAGCCAGTTATATCACAACAAAATGCAAAACAAAACAAAAACGTGAATGGGATGAGGGGCTTGATATGGTCAAGATGAGAGGATTCACCCACCACTTCTGGGGGAAGGTGGACAGGCTTAATGGTTTTATTAATAGAGTTGAAAATCACAAAATTAATTCTGGTCATACGGAACTGACTTTGAAATGACACTTGATTCCCAGTTAAGAGCAGCCAGCACAGCACCTAAGCGAACAGAGTAACAGGGATCGTCAATATGGAACTGACAAACCGGTTTTGAAATGAATCGTAGAATGGTTAAGGAAACTGAGAGAAACCTACCGTCGTAAGAGGTTGTACGATTCATCATCTTAAGCGCGCCTGAGAAACCACGAAAACAACTGAAGATCATTTTTTTCATTCGATCACAAGAGAAAAAAGCAGAAGTCAGGATGCAGTGCGGATGGGAGCAGGTGGGAATGAAAACACTTACCGCAATAAATATTCTCTTCTTTGCACGTCCTGGTCGACCGAGCCACAGGTTAGGAGTTGTTCCAGTTCATTGATAAGTTCGAAAACCATTTCGGTTTTATGTTCACTATCTCTGAAGCTGCGGACTTCTAAACAGTTGAGGGCTGATAACCGTTGCATCTCTTTCCTGAGGTCGCTGCCGTACTTGTTCCTGAGTAGACTGAGGGCATGAACGAAGCTCGACCTGAGATCGCTTGGTTGGGCGTGGAACCAGCTGAGTGGAGTCGAGTTGGATTTGAGGGAGAGAATGAGACAATCGATTCGAAGTTGATCATTGTCCTCTTGAATTTGATGAACCCTCAGCCAAGAAAGTAATCGCAGCTCGTGCAGCTCCCAAGGTTCGTGTAGCTCACCCCCGAAGACTGGAAGCAGGGTGGCATTCATGGTAGTACGGGTGTAAACAAGAACGAGGACGTCGGTTTCTGAGCAAAAAAAGGATCGAAAGAAGAAGTACTGCGGAGAAGGAAGGATGGTCAACCAGGGTGTTTGAAGAGCAAGGGCTGACGCGAATAGACCAAATATTTAAAAAGAAGAATAGTGCGGAGTTACCAGTCTCAAAGGTGTCGGATCTGCGATGACAGGAAGAAGCACGCTCTATTTAAGGTGTAGACACAAGTTGTTAGTAGAATCCATCGAGAGGGAAACGGGAGAAACGAGTCAGCAGAAAGGAATACATACACAACAAGCTCGCCAGAAGCAGAACAAGAAAACGATACAAGGTAACTAATTATTCACCACAGGCTTGTCCATGCAACAACCGCGCTAGATTTCTATACAGTCCTCAAGCGAAAAAAGGCACACCGTAGCCTCAAGACTTGAATCCTGTTTCTAAACAACGGGGATCCAGTAACGAGCGATTGCTTTGGTACAACCCTGTCTGCGACATGAATCGGCTCTGGTCATCTGTCGCCCCGCCCGTCTCCTTCGATTCGGCTGTGGGCGGCAATTAGTCGCAGTTCAGTGGGTCTGAGGAACCGACACCGCCCGGGGTCGGGTTCGGATGGAATTCCGCCCGGTGGAATGGTTTTCCCGTCCATTCTGTTCCCTCACGTCGAATAAATAAATATTCTTGCAGCTGAAATTCCAGTACACAACACTGTCAGTGGTCAGAAAGCATCAGGAGAAGAAAAATTTCCAGAAAATGGGGCTCAAGAGCATAACAGGTCAAGAAGGATGTTCTTTGTCATCAAGGATTCTCCATAATTTCATGTGGAAAGTAATCCAAAGCTCTAATTACTTCAATTATATCTATTCTCTTTGAATATTTCTTTCAATTCAAGAGCTTTCTGATCTAATTTTGTGGAGGATTTCAAGTTTTCACACCTGAAATGACAGTGTAGACTATAAGATCATACATATATAAATTGAAGACCAGCTTAGATTTTGAGGACCTACAGTGGCCCTACGGTATTTGTAATCTGAAATCATAGAATTTGACAAGAATGTGTAAGAATTATGAATTTTATTCAGTTGAACCATAAATTGTGGTGAAATTTTCAAATTCAGTTGTCCCCTTGCTACAAAGATAGATGGTTTTGTGTGTTGGATTAAATCATCCCTTGTATTTGGGAGCTCCAGCTTGAAATTCAGATAACTCTCTTCCACAGAGGAAAAACCATTTTCATGTTGATACTTCCAGAGCTGTATGTTTGAACTTACTAATCATTTGTGATCCAAACTCATTCTTGAACATTCTTATTAAATTTGTATCTCAAGTGAACTCCTAGGTAGCATATTGAACATTAACACTGATTGTATACACCACCCCCAAAAGGAAGGCAATGTGTGCACATTGCCTTGATTAAAACATTGCTATTACCCAGGTATAACTCAGGTTTAACCTTTGTTTTACAATACTATATTAAGCTATAACCTAGTTTTTGTGACAGTATTACCAATTTAATTAATTTATGCCAGTATTACCAGTCACCAAAAAAAAAACAGTAGTAGTAGGTGCCCATTGACCCCCAGGTAACAAAGGGATCCCTTTGTTCCTTGGTAAGAGATAGACACATGTTTAAACCCTTTTTACCACAGTGGGTATCATTGTAACAATATAGTTAGAATTATGTATATAACATGTACAATTAATGCTTGTGGGATGTTACAGTAAAATTAGAAAAATGTTATAGCATGGCAATGTGCACACATTGCCACCTTTTTGGGGTGGTGATACATGTTGATCTGTGATGATGATCTGAATGAAAATAATTGGTTCAAAAGAATCCTTTCATGTCTCCACCTCAGTCTTTCCAGTGAGAAAAATCTTCTTATTGCCCCCAATTCCTTTCTATCACCTTGATCCTGCTTCCACTGTCAGATTTGTAAGGGCTAAAAATTTTCCCTCTTATCACTTACTTGATTTATCATTCAAAAAGTGTTTTCACCTTCAGAGTATGTAGTAGGTGTGGATCACCATAACTTGCTTTTTTTGCAATGAAGGTTCTAGGAGTTTCGCTGCAACATGAACTATGATCCAGCCAGCTTGATAGTAGTAATTACTCATTGTTCATTTTAAAGCAATATGTGCTTTATTTCTTGTATGCTTGCAATACAAAAAGTTTAAAGGATTTAATTTAAAGACAAAGTTAAAAAATAGCACATTCAAAATAGATTCAAGGGGAGCGGCAAAACGATTATTACATTTTATTCTTTCTTTTTTATGAAAATAGAACAAAAAAAAGCCATCCCAAAATAATTCGAAATTACGTGCTAGAAATAGAGCCAAAGAAAACAAAGGAGTTCCTGCTTCCTTGCCTTTTCCGTTCTGAAACTTCTAGGCTACTTTTGAGGAAGTTTTGATGTGGATTTTGTTCGAATGCCATGGGAGTTTATTGGGGATGACGGTTCTGCCTAACCAGCGCAGATTGTTTAAAAACTTTTCGAGCCTCCAATGTGACTCTGATGCTCCGGAACACACTCGGCACGCTTTGCAGGATCCATTGGACAGAACGATTTCTCGTTTTTTCGGGGGATTCAGAGTGACGAGGCTGGTTTGACGATCGCTTCGAGATGGTAGGACCCCGGCGTCTTGATGGGGTAGTTATTGGTTGGCGAGAAGCGCCAGATCGACCCCGCAAGGTAAGTTTGCGGAGGCTGCGAAAGCGTGAAGGGCGAGTTAGAGTGGCTTGCCGACTGAACTTGTTCTGAAGGTTGTCGTCTTCCTCCTCGATGTCCACATCACCTATTGAAGACATAGAGATCAGACGATGTGTTCGTTTATATGAAGGTTTCGGGGGACCCAGGCACCGTAGACACCATCATGACAATATAAACCAGATTTGTGGGCGGAGTGATTGAGAAGAGTAGCTGAGGAGCCTGTGTGAGGGTTGAGATTTTTGAATCCGAGGGGAGTTATGACGAAACTGAGCCATCTACGTATCCATCGATTCCAGATTGTGAAGACTTCCCAATCTGTAAGAACAAAGGCGGAGCTGATGGGATTTATGACTCCGAACAGATCCAGCGCCATGTGGTATGTACGCTTTGAGGTGAAATACATGACGGCGACTATCAAGCACCCAGCGATTGACTGAGCTGATAAGAAACCGATGGGAATCAACAAAGACATGTCCAAATTTGACCTTCCATGATGACCGGCAGACCGGCGTATGCCCAATGAAAGGGAAAGCATCAGGCCTGGGTAAAATAGGGAGATTTTGACTTAGCACTGCAACATGAGTCATCGAAAGTAGATGATAATATACTTACCCGAGAACAAAGCAGTTAAAGCTAGCACAAACAGTAGTGCTATGACACCTAGTGAAGCGGCTGCTTCTGATTGCACACGACAGCTGACGGTGTCGACTTAAGGGCAAAGGAGGAATAAAGGTAAGCTTTTCGGAAATTTTCATAGAATTCAAAACGAAGGAAGGAATGAAGACTATTTTACCAAGAAAAAGAAAAAAGAAAAAAAAACTCACTGGAGATCCAAGCCTTCCCTGTTTGAATATACGATATTAATGTTATGAAAAGTTGCGGCAGTCCGCAAAGCGTCGGAGCAGACACAAGACAAATGGCCACTTCACCTCTCTACCCCACTCATTCTTGAGATCATTCCCTTGAACAGCTGGGATACCCTGAAACAATCGGAACCCCTGGCTCTTCGAACATTTCCCGCAAGGTTTCCTCTTGTGACATTGAATTAGGATTGATATGAGCCATATGCTCAACTTTTGGCCAAGTCGTAAGAACATTGTTGGTTTCGAAATCCTCGGGGGCTTTTTATCTGATGGATTGGGGGTGCCTTTGGATTTGATGAAACGAGAGACTGTCGTGTGGTGAGACTATAATCGGTAAAAGTCGTGATTGAGCTTGAGTGTGTCATTTTCGAAACTTGCCAGGTAATCCGCAAAGCTTCGCCAACAAAGGTAGCAGCGAATGAAGGTATAACGGTTTGCACTAAATCAAGAATGTCAAGCGGTCAGTTTCAACAGAAAGATAAACGAGGTCTTGAGAACTTTCGAAAGAAGATAAATAGGTTAGACTGCTGACGATAACTTGCCAATACCCCGTTGATCCGGCAAGCAAAATGGACAAGACGATCTTGTTCTAAGGACAAGTTAAAAAGGAAAAAGAAAGGGAAGGAAACGCATTAGTATCTCACACCTAAATTTCAGATCAAAAATTATACACAGTAAAATATAATCTGCAGGAATTGGTGATGAGGAGTTGATGGGCAAAAATGAAACAACCAAGCAAAAGGGCATTAGATAATTGAGGATGGCGGTGGCAACAAAAGCTATGACTATTGGATGTCTCTTTGTTTTTCGCCGTCCAAAGTGTGCGAAATGAGTAAAATGAAGTAAAAACAAGGCCTGTAATCTATCGATGATTTTGTTGATTAAAGTACCTTCAGAGTTAGATGTCCTTAAGCCCAACCCGACGGCTTATAGGAGAGAAGGAGATGAACTCACGCAAAGGGCTTCGTAGGTTCTTTGAAAAAAGATTTGCGACGGTGAAATCACTCCCGTGATTTCATCGTCTTCTCGCTCCCCTTGATTTCCAGTGTGTGAGAAAAGTGTCCAATTATTAGACATTTGAAGATGGCCTCTTCATGAAGTTCGGATATTTCGTGCGTCTCTACCCGATGGTCCCACGTGGATATGGGAGGATTGAGAATAGTATCGTTTTTTGTTTGTTTGTTTGTGCTGGTCCAAATGTAGCGGAATCAGCAAATCCTCTGGTTGAATTCGGATTTCCCCAAGGTGAGGATGGGTGGAGGCTAGAGTCTATGGGAGAAAAGAGACGGATGAATCTACTTTCCAATTCTGGATCCATACTTATAATAGTTATGTAGTTGGGAGGGCAACTTGTTTTCCCGACGGCTGCCAGGAAAGAAGTCAAGGTAAGTCGCAGGATCAAGTATCTCAGATTACTGTACTACGCGTGCAGTTAACCAGTTGACGCTGGTTTGCGTACTCGACACGATCATCCTCTGATTCTTGTTGACTCGCCGTCATTGACTCTCAGCATCAAGTATGAGGCTACATATTTATTTATCTAGACATATCTGGAGATGGATGTGCTATGAGGAGGTAACCCGTATCATGGACTGCTAGTTGATTGAAATGGATCATCCACTCAAACGGAAGTTTTGCCATGATGCATGGGCACCATCAAGGCTTCCACTGTGTGTGCATACATCGCAGTATCTTAACCTTGACCAGAATTACTAGATTTCGGCAATTACTAAAGAGGGCAATGTAGACTTGGGAAATGATGAGCCAAAGCCAGAGTTGGAGCAGTTCTTGAGCTCCAGCTGAATTTGTTCTGATTTTTTTATACTACTCGGCCACTTCACGAATCAGCCAAAATTTCCACTCGTGCTACATTGCAGATTGACAGCACCAGCCACATGATAAGGTGGATACACTCGAGTCGATGCAAGCTCATTTATTTCATACCTGGGAAACTAGCACTAATTTATTTGACTGCGCTCGTGCTGAGTGGGAGTATTGGCCCCAGCTGTTCTCGGTCGGAGGGTTCGTTCGATGCTTCAGCTTCACATTCACTGCACTCTGCTGTTAGAAGCAACGATTGAGCGCAACAAGTTGAGTTTTCCGGAGATATGCATCAAATCGACATGGACACTGCGTACATCCCTTGGTCCACGTTCCTAATTTAGAATTTTCAATTTCTCTCAGGTGAGGCTGGATGAATTAAGTTGCGCAATGAACTGAAGTGGTTGACGGCCGTACTTGAGCCAACGGCAACGACATATCGCGAAAGAAGCGCGGCATCTGCGGACGATTGCCAACACCTACCGCTGGGGCGCTTCAGCGGCTAGCGCATGGTCAGACTCTCGGGTCCGGGTACCGCGTGCACACGTTGCAAACCGATGCCCCGTAGCATCAGCAACTAAAATAGTGTGCACATTACACTCCGAGGCAGGGGAAGGAGAGAGGATGGCATGAAATACACCACATGGTAGTGGAGGTGTCGGATCCATGGACAGTAAGAATGCATCTGGGCATGTATCAGGCACTGCAAGAGAAAAAGCAGAGACCATGTTTTGTTTCTTTTGAAGTCAAGCAAGCTCAGCTGATCAGCTGGAATCATCGCGTGGGGCACTCGGGTCCCCGGGTCTCCCCCGGGTCGAGATAGGCCGGATAATAACACCCTGTCCGCGTAGACAGCTATCTGAGTCCTGACACTTCACCCCCCACTTCGAAGTTCGCGGTCAGAAAGCAGCAGACGACATCACCGAAACATCATCTGAGGATGATTGCGATTGCGGATGACTCGGCGATTAGCCAACCCGATTCGGTCAAGCTGTGCGCTTTGATCGGAGAATGGTTCAGCAACTTTGCTACTCGACCCATAGAGGTGCTACCCTTCCGGAATATCCTGCCGTTGACTGGCTTTACCATAGTACACTCTCTGCGGATAGCTTACTTGTATCACTCCGTACTGAGCTCTCAAGGCGTCAAAGTCGGTCGCAGGAAGCAGGATGTCTCCTTCCTCCAATCCGGTCTGGTCTGCACCACCTTGGTCATGAGTGGTACTACCATGGCTGCCCTACTTCAGGGTCAACCCTCCGGACTGCTCTCCGAAGGTAGCGGGGAGTTGGTGGCCGCCTACATGTATGTATTAACTCACATCCTTGCTCATCTACTCCAAGCTTCCTTGTGTCGTATCTCACTAGGTAAACTCCTGCTTTTGGTGCTGATTTGGTACCCTTCAAACATACTCAGGCTCGCAAGCTTTGCAATGAAGTGGCTCCATCCCATATTAGCGGGGCTTCCCCAACTTCCCTTGAAGTTGATGTGATTTTTTATCGATGGCTTTGCAACCACTTTCGGTATGTCCATTTTTGAACTAACTCGTCTTAGAACCTGCGCCGGACTCTACTCCTATTGCTTTAACATCTAATTACCATGATGAATTTGCAGGGACCTTGTCACTTGGCTTGATACCAACGTTAAAAGATCCCACTCGGCAGTCTAGTACGGGAGAACCTCTGATACTACCCATGCTCCTCATCCCACTCTTATGTGGCTCGGGGGCCTCATTGCTGGTTCCATTTTTTGGATTATTTCGGCCCCAGTTTTCGTTTGGTCATCCAGGATTTTTGTCTGAGAATCTATCAGTTGATTTTTGGGGGCCCTGGATGATAAGTCTATGTTATGGTACCATTGTGGACGGTCGCGGTTTGTTATTTGGCGGCTGTCGGCAACTCCTACAATTTGGGACTTTATACGATTTCAAGTCACAATCGAAAATAGGATCTAGTCCTGCGCCTTGGATGCGACCGGAAGAAGCCCACGTACTATGCTCATTGGTCCTATCGTTTACATATATTATCAACGAGTTCGGTCCTCAGATCCTCAATAAGCTTACTATTCCTGGGCCAGGCAACTCTACCCATAAGGAGAAAGCTCAACAGGGTAAGCTTTCATTGTTGTGATGCTACCACCCAGCTACACTTGATGCTCCTCTGGGCTGGACTGACAATGCCGCTTCGAACCTCTTCCTTTTTAGACGGCAAGAATACGAACGCGATTCTTGCGACCGGCTTCCAAAGCTCATCCGGAAAGGTTTCCAATAGAAAAGAAAAATCCTGAATCAGCTGCTGTAGTACCATGTGAGTTGTCAGCTGGCGTCAACTTTTCACTGTGTTAGTACATGCTAGTTCTCGTTAATTTGTCTTTGCTTACCCAGCCGAGTTTACAAAAACCAGGCATGAATAGGACACGAAGTTTTGATTTGATTCAATTCTACCAAAAAAATTAAATAAATGCTGTTGTTGTTGTATATTTACCATACCAACTTTGTACTCGGACTGCGCAATACTTCCCATGAGCTCGTTCAATGATCAAGCAGGTGGAACCGGTAACTGCATGGTTCAACCTGGGTTGTAGTCTTTGTCAAATAAATACCTCCTGCCTGTTATTAACACGTTAAAACAATGGTTTCTAGAAGCCTTGTACCAATCAGCCCCAACAAGGATCTGACGATCTATGTACAAGAAATGTTGAGAGTGGCTAACATGATGAAGCTGTTGCGTAATGTGTAGCTTGGTCTACCTGATTTTTGAACATAAATCATGATCCTTGTCTCTATTTTTAACTGCTGTGATTTGCAGCTTCCAGGTTAGGAACTCGAGAAAACCGTACCACAAACTGTCTGGCCTTACTTGTCTTACCCAAACCTCATCTTACACAACAGGAGGCAATCATTTCTGATTGATTTTGATTATTATGGACTAATTTTGATTATTATGGACTAATTTTGATTATTATGCACTAATTTTGATTACATAGCTGTTGATTAAACATTGCCCAAAAATGACAGATATGTTAAGCTAATTAATTGATCCTACTGTGCAGCTTGTGAAAAAGATTGAATAGATCCAGAAATAAAAATGGAAAACAAGGAGCACTTCCAGACAACCTCAATTTTATAAAATATGATTTCTTTCAAAGTGCCAACAATTTAAGATTCATGAATATTGAATCAAACCACTAGAGGTGAGAGTACCATTCTTATACCTTGTCACATTATTGATGGTGTGTCTAACCTAGTTTTTTCTCAAGCTCTATTAACACATGTAAAATCAAAACAAGTTTTCCCCTTCTTCTGGCACATATTTTGTCTGGTAATTACACATGGGCAACTCTTCAATGCCCAGTGAAATCAGTGAAGGTTACCAATATGTCCTCTTGAACTATCCTGAGACTTGATGTTTCAGACCTGTATGTAATCCATCAACCTTTTTGAAAACATGTCTGCAGAGTACAAGACAAGAGCAGGCTTAAACAGACTCTAAGTGGAGCAAGCCTGCGGAGCAGTAAATTATTATATTCAGGACATTCTATTTGAAGATTATTTAACACACATTACAAGAAACAAAACTCATCACTGAAATCACCAGCCTCATGATCTTCAACAGTGTCTTTGCCAGATCAAGCAAAAAAAATCACACAACTTTGCATAGACATGGAAAATGCAACGTACATAGTCATAATGAAAAAAAACTCCACAACAACTTGATAAGGGTTAGAAAAAAAAGGTTGTCTTGCGTTTCTGAAGAAGGACGATAAAATATAAAACAAATCAGAAAGTAGATCTGGGCCAATTGACATTTGGGGATTACAAGGAAAGAAACAATCCATGAAACACGCTAATCTAAAATTTCCCTCATGGGGTTTCCTGGTAGATCCTTGTCTTCAGCTTCATTTTGATCACCATCGTCATCGTCATCGTCATCATCTGATCCTGAATCTTCATGCGGCTCCCTCATATCCGGACCTTGTTCTTCTAAAAGCAGGGCTGTATTGGCTCGATCCTCCGTATTGTTACTATTCCTTCTTGTTCTTTCTACTTGCGCCACCAAGATCTGAAATATCCAAGTGCAAAAGATTAAATCGACTGTTGTAGCATATGCTAGAAGAGAAGAGAGAGATCCAGAGCTTTCGACCAAACTCACAGTTTCTTTCAAGACTTCTCCTGGGACCTCTTCATCGTCATCTCGGGTCACAGTGCCCAATACACTACCCTTCCTAAAGACTTCTCCTTCTTCGATCGTCAAGGACCTACTGTGGCTCTCAGCCGGCGATCGAGGGAGGCCACCGATCACAGATGGAGACTCAAGTCGTTGACGAGCATCACTGTTAGTATCGATTGTCACTTGGATTCGTTGTAGCGCTCTTTCCTTGCCGATATGGGCAGATGCGTACGGCGGAGATGAAGATAAATCTGGTTTTCGATCACTTGACGCAGACTCGGGGCTGTGCAAGCCTTGGCCTTCAGCTGCAGAAGATTCAGTAGATTCCAATCCAAGATTTTGAGATTCTGGATGGCAGGTAACCTTTGAATCTGGGGGAGATGCTTTCGATTCTGAAGAAGGGAAGAGCGAACTGGGGCTACTTGAGACGGAGGGTGTATTGCCAGGTTCTTTATGGACCGCTTCAGCATATTCACAAACTGAGACTGATTGTGCGTGAACTGACTGGGCGTAAGCTACGAGGAAGAAGTACCGATTTTTCATTTACAGTCAGCCTCAGGTGGTCACGCGAGGGCCGAAAGTCATTTCGTTTTTTTTTTAAACAATCTTTTTGTAAAATGTACCCACATCTCAGTGTTTCATCCATGACAAAGTTTCCAAGAGCTTCCTTTATCTGGAACTGGCCAGCCTTGACCTGATCTAGTAACTCTCTGACAAGTTCACTACACTCCATTATCATGGGTACCCTCCGCTCTTCTTGAAGCATCCTGATCTTGCGTTGTTCATCTTCGGAGATCAAATCACGCAGCACTTTGCAAGTTTCTTCGGTCGATGACAAGATCTTCTCAACTGTCTCAACAGGGCCGATACCAGCGAAATTCTTGGGCTTTCTTCCGGAAGCTAGACTAGAGGAATGCTGCTGGGCCCTAGCAGGCTCAGTGAGATGTTGCTGTTGCTGTTGGTTGGCGAGTGCCTTGACCACGGTGGACTTGAGCATAGGTTGCGCTATTGTCGTTTGAGCCCCACGCTGGTTGGCCATTTCCTGGGCAAGCTCGGTGTTGCGCACACATGATTGCAGGATCTCTTGGGAAAGATGTGCAAAATCAGGGTCGTTTGGCGGGATGTTAATATCTAAACATCGTATGCTAGTGTTCATTTTGGCGGATACGGCCAACGCCATCACGCCAGCTATGTCGATCTAGCAAATAAAAAGAGATTAGTTTCTGGAGGTTGGACCATGAAGTGTATTGACTGTGGACACTCAACTCCGTGATTTTCGGTCAAATCCAGGTGGATCAGATTTTTCATTTCGGGAAGAAATTCTGCGATTGCAATGGAACCTTGCGAGCTCAATTCGGTTTGTGATAAGAAGATCCGCTTTAATGAGCTATTGATAGTGCAGGTTGTTCGCAAGGCTAAAACCTGATAATGAAGTAGAAGCGGATCTGAATAGCTGCACACAATCGAGTAGCTATACTATATGCTGATGTAATATTCAGGGCTTACTCACGCCTTCTAGGTTTGGTCCACAGCACGAATTACGACTGAGATCAAGCGTCTCTAAACAAGTATTATAGCGCTGTTCGAATTACCAGGAGTGTGAAGTGCGTCAAATTATTCAACATACGCGTCAAGAGAAGCAACATACATCCAACGCAAGGAGAGGATCAAAGTAAGTACGATGATTGAACGATGAAAATTCTGATTCCAAAACTAGAGGACTGTGCCTTGAAAAAAGAAATCAAAGAAAAAAAGGACTCAACAAGGGCATCTGCCAGGTGGACCAATCCTGCCGGATCGATCCGATTCTCTGCCAAGTTAAGCACTTTCAAAGTCCTATTTTTCTTGAGTACTTGAGCCAAATAAAAGACGTCCGCGCTTCTCAAGTCGTTAGACTTAACGTCCAATGTTAATAATTGGCCGACTGTTGGGAGTTGATCGATCTTTGACTTGATTTTGAATCTCTGTTCGTTTGCCTTCTTCATCTCGTCCTTAACGAGTGCAGCAAGATTTTGATTTAAATCTTGGTGGGTTATTTCTGACTGACCACAATGATCCGCCTGCTCTGGAAACTGTTCATCTTGGGGCAATTGACCGTCGGATTGTGGGAGTGATGGCTTTTCTTGTATTCGCCGCTGTGCTAGCTGATCACTCAGTCGAGCAGTGACTGAGTTCAGGCTCACAAATGGTGTAGACATTTGCAAATTGGATGGTTGCGAGGACTCATTGCCTGCAAGAGTTGCCTGATGATCTGGAGTGTGGCCCGGTACCGCAGTCAACTTGCCACCCGTACTCTCATTGAAAGTTGAGTCAGTTTGAGTCGGCCAATCCTTAATCATGACCGCTAATGCGACGGCACTAAGATTAAAGATCCTGTTGTTTCTCAACGAGACATGTTTCAGCTTTGATAGGCGGATCCCGTGGGCCAAAGTGTTGAGTTGATTGTTTTTCAGGTTGCAGTGATCAAGCCGGAGTGATATCAGGTTTGATGAATCGGAGGAGGACCAATTGGTGATGGCTGACAGAGCTTGAAGAGCAGGTGAATGATCTTCTCGAAGAAGCGGTGCGGATGGAAATAGCAAAGACTCTTCATCTTCACCTTGAGTGACAGTGGCCGCGAGATCGGGTGCGGTGAAGGAAGGATATGAAGGTGAGATGCCAGAAGCGCCTGTCCATCTCGGGAAAGAATGGGAATTGGGGCTCGTCTCAGTCAGCGAAGTATTGCCAACCGCTGAGCCATCTGAGTTCTTAAAGCTTGTGGAGTTGGGTGAAATAGCGGCATCGGGATGGTCCCTGCGTATATTGCCAGCTAGAGCCTGTACAAGATACTCTACGGAGCGTCGATCGAGCGAATTATGAGATATATCCAGATTCCGCAGTGCCTTCGCCTAGAAGGCAAGTCCTAAATATTTGATGAGCTGAAATTTAAACAAGAAATAAGGGAAATAAAGCCGGAAACCAAAATGACCGGACCAAGCAAGGAGACACTATAGGAACAAAGAGGAAACGACCCACTTTTTTAACAAATACAGCAATCAATTTCCAGCCTTTAGCTCGAAGCTTGGGGTTATTGGCAAAGCTAATCGAGGGTAAAGTACCGCTGACTAGTAAACCGTGTAAGATTGGCTTGAGACAATGGTCCTCAAGGCTACAGCCCGAGAGAACGAGCGATTTTAAACCAAAATCAACGCTGAGTAAGTCACCCAGGACTTCGGCAGCCCCAACTCGATTCAGAGGGAGCCCTGTTAAATCGAGTGCTTTGGGTGGTAGGGGTGCGGATTGTTTGATGATTTCTCGAACTTTCATTATCCCCCAGCCTTCCTCACGTGTTCGACAGCATTCATCATAAAATAATTCGAGGCTCCGCGCAGTCCAACCGTTGACGCTGGGGGATGGTCCAATCGAACTATTTGGGGTAGCCGTAGGAGAGGGATGATGATGATGGGGCGAGGTACGATTGGCAAGAAGCAGTTTGCGAGCTTGATTGATTCTTAGCCTGTTGAGTTGATCGAACGAGGGGGGTTGAGTATTGCTAATAGGATAGACAATTTTGAGATCGGACATAATGAAGTGAACTTTTTTGAGCGAGGAAACACTGAGTAGTAGGTTAGTTCCAGGCGGAGGAGGAGGGTGGAGAGGGGGGGCCAGGGCGTTTGTTTGATTAAGATTGTGAGAAGGTTCGGTACTTGGAGTTATAGGTAGATGACTAAATTTCGAGTTTGGGGATAGAGCTTGGATTAATAAAGGTGGCGAGCTAATGGATTGATCGGCTGGAAGGTCGGATGAGGAATGCATTGAATTATTTGGGTCTGAGGGATTGATGAGAGGAGATTGCTGCAGCCGATTCTCGTCATGTGTGATCCTGGACTGTTCGGTGGTAGTGGTAGTAGCACCACCCAATCGTTTCCAGGCGCTACCGACCCAGCCAGCTGCAGCTTGAACACCCTGACCGACACTGCTACCACCAGCTCCGACAACAGCCCCTAAAGGGCTCTCCTCAAGTGCGGCATAGCCCAGCTTATTACTGAAGGGGCTGAGGATGTCTCGTTTGAAGTTGAACTTGGGTTGTGGTTGAGGAGATGGTTTGAGGATCGATTTGATAGGTTTTCGGGCGGGTAGTTTTCTATGAGGGGGAGTATTGGGACGAGGGGTAGGGGGTTGATCGGGTGATGGATCAAGATTGGTACCTGCTGCTGAAGAAGAAACGGGGCCGGTTGTGGTAGGGGAAGGAGGGTTGACTAAAGCGTTTAGTTGGGTTTGAGGTGCTGGCTGACTATCGGGTGCTGTCGCGCTAGGAGTCTCCTCGATGTTGAGCATCGTTGTGCTGAATGAAGCCGTCTTGCTGTTGACCGCTGTTGTTGATGGTTGATGGTTGTGGAAGAAAGTGGAAAGTTGATTTGTTTGGGAGGAATATGTAAATGTAAGAACGGTTTTCAAGGGAACTGGATGGTTGATAGTCTGACGTCACCTCGCATACACCCAACCCAAGCTGGGTTGATCGGGTCCACAGCAAAACATACACAACGTGCAGAGGATTGCCCTTCATTTTTACTCGTTTCAAAAAAAAAGAAACAAGAAAGGGACAAGACTTTTCAAGAGGATTTCAATAATTAAGAAGGGTTTCATTCCAATCAAAGGACCTTGTGAAGCCAATACAAGGCAAGATTTTCAGTCATCAGCCAAGTAATTTGCAGACATTTTTTATAATGGACCATGGACACTGAAGAAATATGTCACCCCAAGTCAAGGGCTTCATATTCCCAGAAGAAGATGCTTCTGCCCATATCCCATTCCTGGGCTTTGTCTGCTTGTGAAGGATTGTTTATCTGAAATGAAATGGGGACCAATCAGCATCTGTGAGCACAATCTGTCATTTTCCTGGTAAGAGACCTCAGCTAGCAGCAATTCCTTACCCGCTATAGACAAACCATTAAGTTGATAAACATCTTGTTAGCTACTTATCAACAATAAACCAAATGAGTCAGCAAGTCATGTATCATGATTAGTAATCATAAGAGAAGAGATGACTGACATGATCATGAGAGACCTGTCTTCATTCTCAGATAATTCTCTGTTCCTCAAAATTCATCAAGAAACTCTGTTTCACAGCAATACTAGTACACGCAGATCATCCTGCTCTTAGTTGAATACTCCATTGCCTTTTTTACTTTCTCTTGCTCTTCTTGCACTGTGGAAAGAAAAAATGTGCAGCTGTTGAACTGAGAGTTTCCCCTTTGTTTGTATTTTTGATTTCACTGTGGAAGACTTGGAGAGAACTTGTAAGTATACTCAAACCCTCTGTCAATAAACACTCCCTTTTACCACCCTTTGATGTTTACAACCTGGAAAGAGATTCTGAATATTCTGCCTTGAGTGATTTTGAAGCTTTTTCTTGGCTCTTGATATCTGCACTCTGTCTACATAGATTGATCAATAAGATACAACAGCCCTTGCTCTCCTAACCACAGCTTTGCTAGCCATTGATTTCCACTCTCCACCACACCACCCCAATTCATCCACCCCCATGTCTGCCTTGCCTCTCAGGCCCCTGCTTCCCAATCCCAAACCCCTCAAACTGCTCAGCCCAATCTGCATTGCCCCTGCAGCAACCCTTGTGCGCCTGGCTCTCCTCCAATGCCCACCCTAGCCCCTGAAATCCCCTAATGACTGCTACGAACTTTCTGTCCACATTGTCACCGCCATTTAACTTCTGCCCATACATTCCCTGATGCTGACAAACACAAATGAACTCTTTCTCTCAGCACAACAAAATCTCTGAAGATACTTTCCTTTGTTTTTTCAGCCGCCTCAGCTTTCCATCTACACAATTAAGTCAGCACCTCAGGGTCACACCCTGGCTGCTGAGCCTTGCTTCTGCCATACCACCTATAAAGGCTCCACAGTGCACATATAAAGATGTCTATAATATTAAATATCTAACAAGAAATCTACATGCTCTTATTCATTTCAATTATTCTTAAAAAGTTGATGTGATTACTTCAATTTATTGTTTGTCCCCATTACATCATGTTGAATTGTTATAACCAATTACATCATATGTCAACTAATTGAATAGAATGGATTGAAATAAGTTCTTAAAGACTGTACATGTGGAAATTTCTCATTTTGCTCTAACCTCAATTACACTATTATTGAAATTTTACTACAATATAAGTGTATACAATTGTGTTTGTACTATTAGTGATATCCATCAGAAATATCCTCTCTCATTGTATAAATAAGAACTGAAGTAGATGAAATTCTGATTTATGTAAATATTCAATTATGTTATGTACATATTTTGTGTACATATTTTGTGTACATATTTTGTTTACATATTTTGTTTACATATTTTGTTTACATATTTTGTTTACATATTTTGTGTACATATTTTTGTACATACTTTCTGCACAATTACTTTAAGAATTCTTATGGTACTTTGAGTTATGACAAAGTACCAGAAGAAGTAGGAATTTAGGGGTAAGCCCAGTGCATAAACCTAGGTATAACTACATTAAAAATACATTTCTGAAATAATATTCAAGTATTTCTCAATATTAAATGAAATAAAATACTATAGTTACAAATATGAAGTCTTTTGGATAATCTGGAGTATTTCTAAAGCTGACAAGCTCAGTGAGTTAGGCAATTATCTGTGTGAATTGAGTGGTGCACTTCTCAGTTTCAAGAAGATCACTCAAAACTGGGTGAGCAGGATTTGTGTTATTTCTGCTTGCTTGATGAAGCCAAACTATAAGTTCTTCCTATTAATCAGAATATGGAATCAATATGCTTCCAGCTTGAGAAATTTTCATTGGGCCAGGGCTGATATGTGCAATATTTGCCCTGAAAACCACAACAAAAACCACCCAAAGATCATACACTGAGCCCTTGCCATCTAATTTGACAAGTCATTCCTGGTATCCTTAAGTCACTCATCAATTGATTTTGATATATATATTTATATCAATCCTTAACATAGAAGAAATGCTTTGTACAACACCTTAAAAATTGAATGATTCAGCAAGACAAAAAAAGGCTACAAATTCCTGCTTATATTTTTATGGCCTTAACCTTACTTTCCTGAGCTGTACAGAATCAAGCCTGAATTTTAATCTCCAAAGAGACAGCTGTAACACAAAAAATTCATACATACACAAAGCCCCAGAAGAGCATAGGTGATATTTCAACAGCAGCTGAATATTATTGACTACTCAATTTTTCTGGAGTAATTATCCAATAGCCCAGTTCACTTAGGGCTTCTGTCAGCAAACTTATTTCAAGTTTAGTATTTGCGTCAGCAAGCTTTAGAAGAATTGCATCCCTCTCTGTGCATGTATAACCCAACCTATATCCCCCTGCCCTGAATTCCAGGGGTATATATCAATCACTCTTGATATCTGTTTTCAACAAACCAGATATCAGTCCCAATCACCACCACAAACCACCACAAACCACCATGTACCACTATAGAAACCAACACAAGCTCAAGGCATGTACAATATCACACATCAACTCTGTACATATTTTAAGATTGGACTGGTAGATATAAATAGTCACCTTGTTACAAAATTGGTTGCTTTTTGAGGGGCGGGGGTGTCTATCAATTAAGCATATTTTTTTCAATTTGATCAGTTGGTATCCTCAATAAGAAAGAGTCACTTGCAGATAGGAAAACAAAAATCTTTTCATTTTGACTGTTATGATTATTATTTTATTTTATTTTTGAATGAGGGAAATGAGAAATAAGAGTCAATGCTTTATGCTTGATATATTAAAACAACAAGTCAATTGAAGATAGTAGGAAAAAAAATCTTTTCATTTCAGTTGGAATATAATAGGGCAGTTCATGTACAGCTGATTTGGCGTAAAACCTGCTGATTTTAACCTGCTTCAGGAAAGTTTATGGAAGGTTTATGTATGGTGAGCTCATAAATTTTGAATGGAAACCCCCACCATTTGATGCTTGCTGACCCAATTAACTTTTTACACAATCAGAAAAGCAGCGGAAATCAGCAGTACATGAACTTCCCTAATGACGACATTATACAAGAAGGAAAAGAATCAAAAGGGACCAGGGGGATAAAGAGCTTGGCCTAAGTAAACCGGGCTGCTGATGGGAGGGTTGTGGTTTGCTGACATAAAGCATCAGCAGGGTTAAATTTGGCCTAAGTGAACCAGGCTAATGTGAGGATAATTTTCTCCACACCAGCCAGCCAAGACTCCACACCCTCCATCTGTTACTTCACACCATCCAGCTGATACTCCACACCATTAAACTGATAAACCTACTCTATTTTCAACTTTCTCCATCCCAATCACATCTCTATAATTGTTCCAGCCCCTTCCACCCAAAGCAGACTTAAACTTTATTCTTAAACATCTACTTGTGAGAGATGAGTTATGTTCTCAGATTCCAACTGGTTTTTTTATTGAACTATGCAGGGAAAAAAAAAAGTCTCAGTTGCCAGCTGTTGACACACAGTAACCTTGATCTTGGTCACTGGATGGCTATATCCAACATCAAAATCTGTCAGAGAGCAATAAGAGTTGCTCAATCCAACCCTCAATCTTTAAAGGCTTGCAGGATGCCAAATACTTACATAAACTCAGACAACATGTGATGAAATTCAGATATATAACAGGAAAATAGAGCAAAAAAGATACCTCAAAAAACCAAAATCCAGATTCCACATGTTTTCTTGTCATTCTTCCCCCAAATTACAAGCAAGTTTGTGCGGAGCACAAACTCGTTTTCTCTTGTCATTCTTCTCCAAATTACAGACCAAAATTAAAAGTGATGTTATCCTGAAGAGGAGGCTAGATATGGGCAAACTTGCTTTCCGCCAGTCTTGCTTTGGCCATGGCGGCAATGATTGCACTCCCTACTCCGGAGCCATCTTCGGCATCATAGGTTTTCTGAATTCAAGCAGGTTAGATTGAATCTTGTAAAAACCTGGTACCAAGTCACTCACAATTAAGCGACCCTTCTCACCCAGAATATCTACCAAAGCTTCATGCAACCTTTGGGGAAATTGGGGGTATTTCTGCGCAAAGAACGGCAATATAGTCAATGAGGTAAAGCTGATACCATCGCGGTAGTATATCAGGAACTCCACGGACCTTGTAAAGACTACCATCCGTAGCCACCCCGCAACCAGTATTGAGCAGACCCATTTGCGACACTATAGCCGCTATACCACAAGCGGATAGCCTAGCAGATCTGGTCCCAATCAGCTCAGCCAGTCTGCGCAGAAACTGGCGCTCGGAAATTGTGGTATCCAAGCCAAAGAAATGCGTAAATAACCCAGTGATAGTTAAGAGCTCTTTCGTTTGGTCACTTGAGCCAAAACATTCTATGTCAGTTATGAGCCCGCTTATACTGTAGGCCAGATAATTCTCTCTAGCTAACCTTTCGATCAAACTTAGGAATGCAGAATCAAAACCATAGCTCTTTTCTATCTTATATGTATTCTGACCCAAAAACAAGATCCCCTCTTCGATCATCTCTACAACAACCAGTCGGAAAACTTCCCCAAGATATAGCCCAGAGATCATCTTCTCAAAGGCTTGCTCTCCGGGCTTGTTAGAGGCCTCATCAACCATCATATCGTACTTGGTTTGAGGGAGGTGCTCATGGGTACTAGAGTCAAAAGCCCCCCATTCACAGTTGATAGCCATTTCTGAATCAGGAGGAAGGCCGAGTGAGGCCAGCTTGGGAATATTGGCGACCTTTTCCATATAAGCAGCATTGCAGCCTGTACCAAAGATGACTCCGATTCGAGTAGCCGGATTGACATAAGACGATGCAATAAGGGTTCCAGTAGTGTCATTGATAACCGCAGAGAGCTTAACAGGCACTTTCTGTGTGGAATGCATTCATACTCAGCTTATGGAAAGTGTGAGAATGGGTTTCAGCTAGTGCGGCTTCTCACAAATTTCTTTAATGATTTAGACAACATTTCGCCAATATCATGTCCCTCCACATTGGGGTTTCCAAAGCCTTTAGTCCAACGAATCAACTCACCATGGTCTATCCTCTTTTGCCTACAGCAAGCACCAATCGATGTAAAACCCAAGGATGTTTGCAATGCTATTCACATTCTTCCCGGGCGAGGAAGCACTGCAAGAAAAAGCTTACCTGCAAGGGTAGCTGAAAGTGAACCCTAATGGGATATCGGCGTCTAATAGCAAATTCCCATCATCATCAGCGTATTGGTCATTCAAAAACCTGAAGTTCAATAAACAGAATGAAGACAAATGTTAGTTTGCATCAATGCGCCTTACATGTAAGAAGAAACTGAACTTGGATAAACATTCTGCGCAAAAGTCAAACAACTCTCCCCCTTCTTGTTGCTTTTGCTTCTCCGTCAACTTGTATTTTGCCTGAATGACTTCAAATTTGCCGTCACCTTGTAACTCAACACGCCACACGCGCAAGTTTGTACCACCTGTTTTCAATGATCAAGTTCATTGATCCAGAGCCATGGATGCAGTACATCAGTATAAGTTTATTTGCAACAAACGTAGAATCCACCAACTCACCCAAGTCCACGGCCAAGTACGGACCGATTTCCTTGCCTGTTGGCAACCCAAACACAAATGTGGGTATCATAGGCTTCAAGGGATATGTACATCAGTTCTGCATCTTTTGATCGAAATTGGTAACTGCGGGTATGCTCACAACGCACTGCCCTTCCTCTACCAATCCCGCCTCAAGGGCGTCAATAAAGGCTTCAACCACCATTCGCAATCTATATTATATCGCAATAAACATGCGTTCAATATAATTATTCGCCATGTGAGAAAGACCGACTGAAAAAACCCTATAGCTTGTAGAAATATAGGAAACTTACCGTTGAGGGGTCACCATGAAAAGGCGCTCGTATTTTCTGAGATAATCCGCCATCTGCATCTTGGTTGCATGGGGTAGTTGAGCATTATTATGAGTTCTACAGTGGACAGGAAGTCCTTTCAGGGTGGGGGGCAGGAGCAAACCGGTACATTCAAAATGACCAGTAGCACCTGAAGTGGCAGATTTCACGTATGCCGGCCGGCCGGATAACATGGTATTCTTGGCTGCGGGGTGTGCGGGTAGCAGAGGGCGTAATTTACTGGGCGGCATCATGGGCGGAGAGAACAGGCGATTCAGGCGGAGGGCAGCAACAAATGACGGGTGATCTTCCCACAACGAGTGAGTGCGCCTGGCAAGTTGATTGGATGGGTTGTCACCGGGCGTGGAGATGGGAGATACGTCAAACGCAGAAGGTAAATCAAGTGAGGGAGTGGCCAAGGGAATGGCATGATGGGGCATCGTGTTATAAACCTTATATATGCCGATCAACGAAAGCGTGATTGAAAAGTATTGCAAAGCAAACGTGAGAATGAGTATTGCTTTTTCCACGCAGAAAAGCCTCGAATATTGCTCAAGATCAGATCCTGGAGTGATAGCGAAGAGGAAACGAAAAAGATTTCAATCAATGAGCAACATAGATATAAAGAAAGTCAACACATGAAAGGACATATGAAACACGAGATAAACAAACAAAATGATTCCTCTGATCAAACCGGATAGCCGATCGGGAAAACACGTGCCGCTTGAGTCTGGATGATTGTGTAAACTATCAATTTGCTGTGGCTGGCTCTGGAGCCCATCCTGTGCGCCGTATGAAAGGGACAGAGCACGCTCGTTTCTGTTTTCGCTAGCCAATTAGCAAAGTTGGTACAGTCGAAACGATCGCGGGGGGGGGGGGGG
>SMGU01009270.1:0-16685 GCA_004348175.1 Puccinia novopanici
ATCTTCTTTTCAAACTATCAAGCTTAAACTTCATCAATTTGAAAAACTCCCAAGGAATTCAAGGAGAGAGAGAAAATTTCAATGCAAGGGGAAGAATCAAACCTGACATACTATTGAATATTTTTCTATAATTTAATCACTTCCCACCGCAATCAAACTTGAAATTCAAAGGGATGACATAAAGACTTTAAAATTACAAACACAAAAAAATCACAAAAATACCTCCAGATATATTTGGCAAGGATTTTTTTTTAAAAAAAATCAGTTTTCAAAAATGCAGAGTCTGTATCTAATAAAGGCACCCTTGAAGCACCAAAACCTCCATTTATCCATGCACAAGACTTCCACCCCTCATGTAAATAGAACTCATTCTCAATAATGAGTAATCAGATCCATTCAATATTTTAGTTTTAAACTTGATTCAGAATTATTTTATATCAGAAAGATGGGTTAAAATTAGAATATTGGATAATTTTGATTATGGAAACATGCATAGATTGTTAGATTGACTTTCTGAGACATAAAGGAAAAAATTTTAAAAAACTGAAATTAATCCAAGCACCAGGGGAGATCTGGAGTCACTGGTTTACCAGTGACAGAAAAAAATTCAAAGGATGCCCTTGGATTGATGATGCCATTGTGTGGCCAGCAACCCCAGATTTCCCCTAGTTGAAGGACCCCAAAGAAACTGTTTGTCAGTTTATTCATTGTACTGTTTTAAACAACAATGAGTTTGTATAAGAAGTCTCTGATATTAAGAATGATATTGAACAATAACAATGGAGAATCTAACCTTATCAAATATGTCAGGATCTAAACTGATCAAATATGTCAGGATTTTCTTTTCAGTCAACTTCATAATAAATTGGAATATCCTTGAAAAGTAAAAAAAAAAAAAAAACTCAAGACAGATACCATAATTTTAAATTTCCTCCTTGTTAATACAGCACATGATGATGAGGTGACAAGTGACCAACACTCCAGAGAAAGAGAGAGCACAAGTACAGATAGATAGAAGAAGGCATGTGATAGGTGAGGAAAATGTAAGTGACAGGAAATTAATAACCAAAATCACTCCAGAGAAGCAGCAACAGAGATAGAATTAGGATTAACAGACCTGACCAAATTTTTACCATGAGACAATTGGGGCTATTTTAAACCCTAACAAAAATCTTCTTGATCCATATTCTCAACCTATCGCCCACAGCTTCAATTAGTGATTATCCTTACTATATTCCATTTTAAAACTTCTCCAAATGGAGCCTTAGATCCAGCAGTGTAAGAGCCACTGCTAGGCCCTTCAATTACAAGGTGTGTCTATCTTCCTACCTGCTAAAGGTAGAGAGAATAAGAAATGAAGTACATCCCTATTTTATCCTTTTACCCGTAATATAGTCAGGTCATCCACTTAAGAGGCTAACCTGAGACTTGGGTTTCTCATTTTGTGCATTACAAACTCACTACCATATCACATAGATACAATTTTTTACATACTTATTCCTTTCCAATCTCTGTTTTCATAAAAGTCTGAGCCAAACACCTGGAGAAGTACAAGTAAGACATTATCTGACTTGAATATACAACTGGCTAAACTAGGCATGCAGGGTCTTCCCAAAAGACATCCTTGTGGAGTTTCTTTGAACCAGACCATAGATCTAATGCTACAATCAGGAAGAGCAACAGCCCCACTGGCTTTCAGATAAAATGATCAACCGGGGCTTCTCCAATTTAAGGAAAAAACTTCAAACAAGAATAAAATTCTTTCTGAAGATAGAGAACCACTCATCATTAGAGAAGGTACAAGACGTGAATAGAAAATTGAGGAGAGGCAGAGAGACACAGAATAGAAACTAGAGCAGTTCCTAAGACCAATTTTCAAGAAAATTGTAAACACAGATCAGACATGGTTTTGATATCAGAAACTATTTTGTCTATCTTTTCACAAGTTTAGTTTCTTAAATATTTCCCACCTAAATCAAAATAGAATGATACAAATTCTAGAGCTTCCTCAACTAGATTAAACAAACAGACCTTGTTTGGCCAGGAGAATTTGACAGGAAAGGGCATGTGCAGAAAATGGAGCCCTGAAAACAAGCTGAGCTTGCAAATGCCCTGTAGGTGTGGACAGACATATCTCAAAGCACTGGATATTTCCAATAAGGAGGTGATGGATCTATTGAGTTCTCAGGCAGTAGTGATGCACAACAGCCTTGAGCAGTTGATAAGCAGGTAAAGGACCCAATCAATCATGGAACAGTTGACTACCCACTTAAATTGTCCAACCAACAACTGGTGTGGAGTCTTTAAGTGAGGCAGAAGCAAAGATTCTCAGCAGTAGGGGTGTGGCCCCGAGATGCTGAGGGAATCACATAGATGGAATCTGAGGATTACAAACAAACAAAATTATTTCAAGATATTTTGACTTGGCTGAGTGTAATAATGCATTTGCTTTTGTCAGTGGGTGAGAAAGTACATGTGGAAAGTTGTGGGAGGACTTACTTTTGGTCTCTTTGCTGCCCCAAGACTCTTCATTACCAATTCCCTCTAGCTCCTTATAAGTTGAATTTTTGCACTCAGCCAGAGCTTCACTGGTCCAGAGTGACTGGCTGACCCCTAAAATCCCACTTAAAGCAGAGGGCCTTTCCCTTCTCCCCTTTCTGCTCTTCCACTTGTCAAATCTGCTCACTCCCCTCCCAGGATCCACTTTCTGGATTACAGATGGTTGTCTTAAACCAAAGATTTTGGGAATCAACCACTCAAAGGATCTCCTCCCTCTGCACCAAGTTTTAATGCAGATGTTCCCAGAAGGCAAGGAGAAACAGCCAACCAAGAATGACCTCAATCACCCAAACCAAGAAAAAGTAAAATTGCCTCTTGCTCTTGGCCATGTCCACCCACTGGCCTTCCACCACATCATCAACCTGGCATTAATGCCTGCTGATTTCCTGCAACCTGATGTTGGCCTGTCTCTGGATCAAATCCAACAGCAAAAGGTTGACCATTGACCCACTGTCAATCATTGCCCACACTTGACAATCACCAATGGCATCTGAAAATAGCCAAGTGCACACAAGAATGTGTCTGGAAGAAGTTTGGGAGGCAACTCAAAAGCCACCTGCGCCACTTCACCACTCTGCATGTCAAAGGAGAGGTGGTTCCCCTCTTCTTTCAACCCTACACTCTCCTGGATGACTGAGATAACTTCTTTGGCCATCAAAGGCAAAACAGCGGCCAGCTCCTTGATGCTAAGGGTGACTTGCAACTCCCCACTGAGGGTATGCTTTGCCAAATCAGTCGCCTTCTTCTTGCCAGGGATGCGTGGACCCGCTCCCTCCTTCCCCTTGACCTTCTTTAGAAGGTCCACATCCATCTCATAAAAACCACCAAACATTTCCAGCACATCCAACTTGACTTCCCAGACTTCTTCTCCCACCACAGGTGGTGGCCACTCTGCTCCAATCACCACCCTGCTAGAAGTGGAGACTTCCAATTTGCCTTGTACTGGCCCCACCTCCACATTCCCCATCTGCACCACATCTTGAGGGCAACATCAATCCTTTTGTGGTAGCCCAGCAAGTAGAATTCACCTGGCCAAATCCAGACATGATGAGCATTGAAATCTGAGGTTAGCTCAGCACATAAGAACAAAAGTGATGCTGTTCCCCACAGTAAGTGCAAACACCAGGCAGACCTCTTTGGCTGGCAGTGGGAAGCTGTGAGTTGAATGCAATCAGTAGCCTAATAACAGCACAGCACTTGGAGCTCATAGGAGCATGTCATACCAGCCCATAAAAAGAAAGCATCTTAATAACTAAGTACAGAATGAAACTCTTCTTGTTCTGTTGCTGCTGCACTTGCAAGCCAATTCTGGTCAAAGCTCCCAACATGCTTGTAGTTCCCCAGCCTCAATCTAATATTGAATTCCACAAATGTCCTAAGGAATGATTTCTTTTTTTTTTTTTTTCTCCCCTTTAAGTTTAGGACATAAAGAGCCCCAAAGGAAATGAAAAGAAACAAGGGAGCAGCAAGAATCTCCACCACATGGGGATGGATTGATCAAGAATCTCTCACTTTTAGAATAAAGGATCTGAAATTACACACACACACATACAAGGATGTACATGGATTACAGATGAAATCAAGGGTGTGGGGGTGTTCTGATTTTATGAGAGCTCAGAGTGAGAAGATGATGATGAGAGATTGAAAGAAGAAACAGCCTAGAGAAATGTACATGAGGAGGACTACTCAACAGGGAGAAGGGTCCAAGGAGGGGAAGGAGAGGGAAGGAAAGGGGAGAGATGGCAGGGTATAAAAACTCAAGCGGGAGGTCGTGATAGCATACGCATCGGCACCTCTGCTCCCTGGGCAAGAAGGTCAGCTTCAGTCTTAGGAGGGCAGTGATTGGTGCGGACTGGAGGATGGATTGGGCAGCGTTGGAACTCGGAACCGGCGGATTGACCTTGCGCTTGCGCTTCAACTTGGGCGGATTCGTCTGCAAGTTCGCATGGGCGCCTGATCCAGCGCCGGAGCCGGGCGGCAGTAGGCCGCTTTCCTTTCCCACTGGTCCTACGCCCAATACAGCGTTCGAGCCTCTGCGGCCAGCCATGTTGTTGTTGCTATTGTCGGTCGTAGCTTGAGTCCGTCGTCTCACGCCTATGAAGCGGATCACTTTATCCTTCTTCTCCTCTTCTGATGGTGGTACAGTGCTCGGCGTTGTCACCGGAAATGCGAAGCCAAGTAAACGATGCTCTAAAGTAAATTATTCGCCAGATTGGTCCATCAATCAGAGGGGGATACCAACAACAAGTGAGACAGCAACAAAAAAAAAAAAAGGCGAGAGGGACGAACTGAGTTCCTTAGGCTTCCATGTTGGATGGGGCTGGCGGATCATCTCATCGGAATCATAAGCCACATCCAAGTCCTCCGAGACATCAGTCTGATATCTTCGCCATGCGACTGATCGACACACACAAAAAAAAAGGACCAAATTGAGTCCGGAAAGACATTAATACAAGATGGGTGAAGGGAAATGGGCTGACGCTGTGTTGGGGTGAGCAGATCATCTGGCCCTTCTAAGTCACTGTCATCGCCGTACTTGACCAATGCTAAAAATCAGGAACGTCGACAAGCCCAGAGTACAATTAACGCTTAGCGTAAGACGAGACTCGTGGGATTCATATCGACATACCATCTACCGCGCTCTGCAATCTTTCCGTGTGAGTGAGTCGGCCTTCGAAACAGTTTTGTTCTTGGCTCCCTCTTTGCCTACTCCCTTCCGATTGTCAAACTTTGCCGAACCCGTAAGTGCTGATGGAGGAATTGAGGATCCAGGGATAGAACCCTTGGCTAGTTGTGACTGGCTGTGCTGTCCATCCTCGCCTTCTATTGCTGTTTGAGCATAGTTCTGTACCATGATCTTTTGTTTCTTCGTTAATTGAGCTACGGGATAAAGGACCAGCGTGCCCAATCATGTAAGAATAACAGATCGAGCAAATGGGATACCATCGATGCTTACAATCTTCCATCAAAGGGGCAATAAAACCAGTTCCCAAATCGTCCACAAACCCGATCCCTTCTTCGCCTCTCCACTTCTTTAAAAACTCTCGTCTATAATTCTGCATATCTTTTCCCCACTGGATTTCTTCTTCAGTATCAACGTTTTCAGGACTATCTCCAAGGATGAATCGGGCTGTATATCTTCCAGTCTTGCTAGCTGAAAAGCTTCAACCTTAGAGTCGTGTGCGAAATCATTCAATGCAGAGGGATCTTCCAGGAAATGATGCATTAGCCAGAGGAAAGCGTATGCTCTCAATTTCGTCGGGATCCTGTGAAGAATATGCGTTCATGTAATAGATAGAGTGAAGTTGCTACTACTCAGTAGGTTGTGTCATACAAAAGAAATTGGGGCTGATAAATCGGGCGGCTTACGTTGTGGGCGAGAAGAGGTCATGCAAGACGAACCCCTCGGGAAAGTACTTCATACTGACATACTAAGACCAACTCGATAGAACCGTTAGCAATACGTTCTGTGGACTGACATCAAGTGATGAGACTGACCGGTTCAAGACCGAACAATTCAAAAATGAGATTGACGACTGTTGTTGGAGGTCTGTATCCAAGTGCCTGTGGAATCAAGCAAATAAAAAAAATGAGGTCCTACACAGCGCGATAAATTGAACGAGATGATTCAAGACGAACGCTTCTCTTTGCAATTTCAGGTAGTGAATAAGGCTCGTGGTTGAACTCAGAGGCAGTTGACATGATTTCAACATGGTCTTGATCCTTGGGGCGTCTTGCAAATTAGTTTGGCAGTATTCGTCCTTCTGAAGACATGGATAGGGTGGTAAGTCCTCATATACGCCCGTAGCTCGGGATAGACTGAAAGAAGAGACGAGAAAAAAAAAATGAATTCGTCAGATTCTGGAGCTCTCGGAGGCGAAAGAAATGAAGACCTACACGCAACAGTAGTATTGATTCGCCCGATGTTGATGAGAAAAGATGCAATACAGAAGTTGGTGGCCCACTATGTCGTTTTGGAGGCATATGGGTTAAAAAAATCGCTCGTAAAATTGTCAAATGCTTATCCAACTGAACGAAAGATGAACTTACGTTGGGATTGTCGTCCAATTGCCTGACGGTACTCTTTGCAGCTTTGCTGAATCTCGACAGGGTTTCAACATAGAGCTCTTTGAACGATATGGCGCGCTGGTCGAGTGGGCTGGTAAACTGAAAGGTACGATCGTTACTTGATGGACAATTTGCCAGAACATGACATTCAACTGAACGTTAGATACTTGTTCTTATTCTAATTTGATCAGGAAAGATTATGAGTGGTGGTTGGAACTTACAAGATGTTGCTCATCAGGTCATATTGTATGTCTGCCCTGTTGAACATTTCGCCTAAGATAATGGAGCAGAGGAGTATATTAGATAAGCCTAGATTCCATCGATGTTCGCCTCATGAACATACGTGAAGCCATTGAGCGATTGACGTACCATCGAGCTTTTTCAGAGCCTGAAGAGGAGCGATTAGTGACATTTCTCAGGATGGGTGGATGGATGGATGGATGGGGTGGACATACCAACCGGGGTTATCCTTGCTAGCATTGGGAGTGCTTGGTTGGTCGGTTGATTGGCTCTGGCCTTCTTGGGGGGTGCCATCGATGTTGGAAAGTGGTATTATGTTTCCTTCTTACGTTGAGCGAGTCAGTGGCTTGATCATTCAGAGTGGGACGAAGACGGACAGATTTTCCAAGGGAAGATCTATTTGTTTATGCACTCCCTAATTAGAGGACGAATACTTCAGCTGTACAGCCTCAACGCAAGAACTACAGCAAGACTTTCCTTTGGCTCATTCCAATCCATCCCTTTCGCAGAATCAAACTCCTTTGGCGAAACTCTTTTTCTTATCTTGGTCTGATGAACAGCTTGAGCGAGCCTCGCGCAGCCACCACTCCGACCCTTAGAGTTTATCTATCACAAACGATACAACTACCAACCCACAGCATGATCTCTGTGGTTGGTCCCTTTAGTTGGTCATCCTTCAGCTTGTATATCAGTATATAGCTGTCTCCTGGACACGTTTGTTGTGCGCTGTGTACTCATTCTTTTTGTCTACAGCTAACCTTGGCTTCTTCTTCAACTACACATTCATGAATACACATTTCGTAATTGGTTGACATTGGCACACTGCGTACACTCAGTCACTTCAAAGAACACTAAGAAAGTGAAAATGTTAACACTAGCAGAAAATGCCAACTTAAGCTACGAAATCAAGGTGGCCATGATTGATGAATGTCATGACTGAGACTCAGCCCGTCAATTAAGCTTCATGAAAAACAAAGGAGCACCCCAGTTTTCCTTTCTGCCTTAGAAATGACACAATTTTGGAGAAAGAGTGAGGAGCACCAATTAAAGTACCTTGGCCCCAGGATTCACACCAGATACCTTTTCACAATTACTGGAAGACTTCCCTTCACCCAAAAAGTTTAATTTAGACGGGTTAATCCTAAATTCCAAACTTTGTTTGGTGATGAAAAATGATGACAGATGAGTGGAGGACTTCCCGTTGGTCTGGAATGCTTCATTTAGACGGGCTAAATCTAAATTCCAAACTTTGTTTGGTGGTGGGAACCTGACTCTTGTCAATTTTCATCACCAAACAAAGTTTGGAATTTAGAAATAGAAGTTCCAGATTAAGCAATCTGGGTGGCGGGAAGTCCTCCAGTGGAGGACTTCCCGTCGGTCTGGAATGCTTAATTTAGACAGGCTAAATCTAAATTCCAAACTTTGTTTGGTGGTGGGAACCTGACTCTTGTCAATTTTCATCCCCAAACAAAGTTTGAAATTTAGAAATAGAAGTTCCAGATTAAGCAATCTGGGCGACGGGAAGTCCTCCAGTTCCCATAACCAAACAAAGTTTAGAAGTTAGTTTTAGCCAGTCTAAATTAAGCAATCTGGACCAACAGGAAGTCTTCCAATACAAAAAACAAAGAAAAAAGGAAAGGAAAGGACAGAGCTCAGACATGGATAGTGGATCAGTTTGGGTGATGAGATGAGGGACACAAATAAGAATGAAAACAAGAAAGTGTGGTACAAGATGCCTGATGGCTCTTTTTTATCATGATCAACTGGAAGACTTCCTGTTGCCCAGATTGCTTAATTTGGAGCTTCTATTTCTAAATTCCAAACTTTGTTTGGTGATTATGGTATTCAAAATTGAAACATAAAATCATAAAGTCCAGTTCCATAAAATTTTCTCACAGGCAACTGTAACATTTCATAAAACTTTATTGACAATCCCCTGCAAAAAATCAAACTTTGATGTTATGTCAATTTTTATGTCCAAATTTTGAATACCATAGATGAAAATTGACAAGGGTCAGGTTCCCACCACCACACAAAGTTTAGAATTTAGATTTAGCCCATCTAAATTAGGCATTCCAGACCCATGGGAAGTCCTCCACTAGGTTTCATCTCAGCATGCAGAACAGCAAATTGAGACTATACTGGGACTCCAGAACACCAGTTCAACATGATCAACCAGATCACATCATTTGGATTAATATTTATCAGCAGTCTCCTTTCCCCATTAAAATTCACTTAGAGCATCATTATCAATGGCTATTTCCATGCAAGCTAAGGACTTGAGCCATGGTGTGGGACTCCTGTGGGACAAATAAGAATATTTGGTAAAGATATCTCTGAGGGGAAATCAATTTATAAACTAGATAAAGCTAACACAACTGATGGGTGGTTTGAAAGACCTGCCCCTCTAATAGTATTGAGTTGGTGGAGTAGCTGGTTATAAATTGGAATAAATTGGATGATAAAATTTATAAAAGTGTATGTATGTATGATTGATTGTATGAATTTGAGTGAGTACAATATTGAGGGAAAAGAAAAAGGAGTATTTATAGGATAATTGATGCTGAGGAAATACATAAGCTGGTGACTTTTCCTGGTGGAAAGTCATTACTTTTTATTTAATTTCTTTTCTTATTATGAATGCTCAAGCATCCTGGAGCATTCCTTTTTCTTTGAATGCTTCCTGCTGCACTTGTCTCAGCAGACATTGCAGCAGTCATGGACTCATTACATGTGTACGCATTCTGGCTGAAAATAACAGAGGCATCTGATACAACAGTGTGGCTTTCATGTGCTAAGTTCCCTCCTACAAGGATTATACCTTCAACAAATAGTACTACAAATATAAGGAATCTTGAATCAATATTTAAATAAAGATGGCTGATTACAAGAAAGATTTACTATGTATAGTAGCCTCTATCAGACCTAGATCACCTTATTCAATACTCTAACAGACCTAACACAAACTCCTGACAATGGATAATAACCTGTGTGATTTAATATATATATATATAAAGGCTACTACTACTACTACTATCTTTTTTGTTGATGATTTTCTTGTTGTTGATCTTCTACTGCTACTACTATATTTAAAGTTGACTCTAACCCTACCACTACTAACAGACACTACTACTACTAACAGGCACTACTACTACTAACAGGCACTACGACTACTAACAGACACTACTACTACTAACAGACACTACTACTACTAACAGACACTACTACTAATAACAGACACTAACACTGTTACTAACTGGTAGATCAGGACAGGCTCTCTGAGACAGTGTGGAAAGGTTGGATTGTGGGGTGAAAAGACCTTCTTTGATATTGAAGAGTGAGGTATTTTGCTGCAGGGAGAGCTCCATGAGGGATTTTTGCTGTTCATGTTCTACTTGAAACATGTTTAAGCACAGCATGATGTCATATTCTGCAAAGCATGATGTCACTTTTAAGTGCTTCATAATGTGCCAGAACATTCCAAAGCCACCTACAGAACAATACATGCGATCCTGGTACTTGTTTCAAGCCAGGGTACCTGCATCTTGTTTCATACCTCAAACACCTCCTTGCTGCTGAAACACTCCACCAGATTCATCTTCCTCATCCAATCTTCAGGGTCTCAGCCTCTCTTTCTACTTTCATCCTTCCTCCCTTTTCCTCCTCACATAATTATTTCTTTCTGCCACTCCCCCAATCCATGTAATTGTTGTCCATATGTAGAGTATATACCCTAGCCCAGCCATGATAAGACTTCCTCCTCTTGTAAAGAATTCCTGTGCATGTACTCATCTTCTCACAATACCTCTGTCATGTGCTTTTGGCATTGTAACACAAATGGAACACCACAACAGGATTCAAGCGTACTGGAGTGAGCTAAGCTCGAGCTTACTTGACTTGGAGCTAGATTTTCAGCTAACCGTTGTAAAGCTCAAAAGTGTCAGTGAAGACCTTTTGCTGAGTGTTGAAAGGGATGAATGAGGATACCTCTGCCTTTCTGTGATTCTAGACACTAAACAAGCCCCAATCTCGGATTGGAAGGTTAATATAGTGATAGGATGGGGTGTATCAAGATACTACTGTTGTTCAGAAGTGGATTGGGTTTGGATAGATGAGAAGGGGGTGTTGAAGAGTGGATGAGAGGTTATTGATGAGAGTGGGGATTGAACAGAGGTTGGTGGTGATAAAGAGGTTATGAGTGATGAGTGATGAGTGATGAGTGATGAGTGATGGTGATGAGTGATGATGATGAGTGATGATGATGATGAAGAGTGTTGAGTGATGAGAGTGTAATAGATTGAGGAAAGGGTGTTGAGGTTTATAGAAAGGGTGAATAGCCTAGCTGGTAAGGGCTCAGGCTCTGAGAATAAAGTTGGGTAGAGGTAGTGGGTTCAAACCCAGTGAGGCAATATTGAATATAAGGGGTTGGTTGAATATAAGGGTTGCAATGAGTGGTGTAAGGGTTATGAAAGTGTAAACTATAATATTGAGGGGCTAATAATATAGAGTGACCAGCTGGATAGTATTTATAGGGGATAAAGACTAATAAGGGTGTAAATAAAATCTGATGCCAGAATCTGGTGAGGAAGGGGGGAATGACAAAAAAGTTACAGGCTTATATAGACAACAATGAGGGATTTGTGCTGGCCTGACTGCACAGCATTGAGGGAATTTAGCCAGAATGAGGGATTTGTGCTGGCCTGGAAAAGCCATGGAACACAATGGAACACACCAAAACTGAACTACAATGCACAGCCATCAGGTCATGTGTCTGCACAGCCTGTCAAAAAGTGGTGTCAGATAAGGAAAATACACTAAATAGCTCCGATCAGGGATCAGGTGATTGATGCATAGCCACAAACAACTAAATTAGATCCGATCTGCATAACACTGCATGAGATCTGCATGAGCCCGCATGCATCGTGCATGTCCATGTGATTGAGTGTATGGGTTGTTGATGTATGTAGTTGGATTGTTGTATGTGATATGTTGTATGTAGTATGTTGTTGTGTTGGTTGTGTAATGTACTGGAGGTTGTGTAAGGAGTGTGATATGTAAATGATAGTGGTGATTGGTGATATGTACTGAAGGTGGCCAAGGAGGGTGTGTAACTTCTGATCCAAGGGTTTGAGAGGTTGCCGTCCAAGGTGACCATAGGGTAATTGAGCCGTAGAGTCCGTTTCTCCAATCAGATTTGCTGATTTCTGGCCTGTAGTATGAGAAAAGAGAGAAAAATAGGGAAAAGAAAGAAAAAGAGAGAAGAAAGAGAAAAAGAATAAAAGAAATAATTTTTTTAATTTTCAACATTTAAGAGTACCACACCGTTTCTATATATAGCAAGGGATAGCTCACTGGCTAGCCAAAAGCTAACCAGTGCTCACACTTCAAATTGATGTTCACATGCCACACAACACACCCTACTCCAAACAACACTGTGCCAAGCCACACCAATGTGACTGAGTGGGGGTTGCTATTCTAGCTTAGCACTAGCCACAAGTTAAACCTTTTGCGGTTTTAGCTCAACCAATAATGATGCTCTTATGGTATTCAAAATTTGGGCATGAAATCATAAAGACCATTGACATAATTGTTTTTGGCAGGGACCTGTCACAAGTCATAAAAATCTATTGAAAATTGCCTGCCAAAATTCTGAACTATGTCGTTATGTTTCACATTTTATGATTTTATGACCAAATTTTGAATACCATAACTCTATGTACAAACATAAATGTGAGATTATCTTAGCTGAACCCAATGTAATCTTGCTCAAAAACCAACTTGTTGAGGATTAATCCAGCCCAATCAACTTGGATTTGTATCAAATAAGTCAAGATCAACCAATATGGACTAGGTTGATTTCAACCCAGAAGTCAAAGCATCAGCTCAGCCAAATGAGGTTTCCTGGCAAAGGAATGTTCCTTATCTCTGAGACTCCTTTGGGAATCAAGTAATTGCATGTCTGAAAGAAATGGTTAAATGTTTTGTTGCTATTTATGGTATTCAAAATTCAAACATAAAATCATAAAGTCCATTTCAATATTTTTTTTTTTTTCAGGGAACTGTCACATTTCATAAAACTTTACTTTATTGAAAATCCCCTGCAAAAAAATCAAAATTTGCTGTTATGTCAATTTTTACGTCCAAATTTTGAATACCATAATTGGATCATCAACTTTGGCTGCCCTAATTATGAGTGGGAGAAATTTGCTATTTAATTAGTGGTGAAGTGCTAGTCTCCAGAATCCCACCACATTCCAAATTCTTGCCATCATCCCCAATGAAAGTGCAGATGTTCTTATAACTCTTATTTTTTTTTTTTTTTTTTTTTTTCAGAAAAAAAAACTGGTAGAACTCAGCTTTGTGGCTGTATAATTTGATGTTTCATTTCCTGGAATTGTGAATCATTATGTTTGAAATAACCTTTATTTTGGACTAGATTTGCTTTCTATTTTCCTACTTATGAATTTTCTGCCATAAAATTGGCCTTGCCTGAGCTCACATAGCCCAATTATCCTTGGCTGATAGTTTCAATATTGTTTGAGCTGAATAAATCAATTCAGATAAAAGGTATATCATAAATAAGTTGTTTTCAGAAAAAGAAAAATTCATTGATTATAGGTTGTCTTCACACTGTAACCCAGATTCCCTAGAATTAGACTTAATTTTTCTGCCAGTCATTTTTTAATCACTTGATCAAATTTCTCATTAGGGGGTATCAAACATGACCAAATCTATCATTATGTAATTGACTGGTTTTGAAAAATCCAACATTTTTAAAACACATTTTGTACCCACCAATAAGCTCTTAGGACCCATTAATGAAGAATTCTTTTTTAAAAAAAATTAACTGGTTTCTAATTGTGGATTTGTTATATTTGATACCCCTTATTGTAGTTTTTTTTCATCACTCATATTGAAATTATGAAAATAATACATGCTCCTATAGTTTCAGAATGCTCAATTATTTTTTCATTGATCTTGATTTGTCTTTTTCACTTTTGAAAATTACTGAGTTTCATTTGAAACATGAAATACCTGCATGCTTTTATCAGCAATTTCCATGTTTTGTTGATCCTATCAATAAATTTTGACAATATTTTCTGAAAGTTGCCCTAATTTCAGCAGATGCTCTAACACCAAAACTATTTTTTACTGTAATATTTTAATACCTCATTCCCTCAACCTCTGAATATTGTTTCACTGAATTGAAGCCAAATTATACTGCATCAATCCTTACAATATTCCTGTATTTTCTACTATCATTTCCAGAAACCTTAGCAGCCTGCTTGAGCCTATACTATTCCTTGTGAATCTGGTCTACACCCAACAAATTTCATAATGATTGAAATTCAATAATAAAATATAAATACAAGAACTCACTTCAAAATAAAACTCAGTCAACTGCCTGCAGTTGACATGCAGCATGCTCCAGCCAAGCTGCCATTCAAACTCCACCTGTCTGCATATTTAGATTTTATAGCACAGTCACTGTGCAGCATTCACAGTGAATGTGCAGCAAAACTTGGTTGAATAACTCTTGGAGAAAGTTTTGAGTAACACCACAAGCTTTCTTGGACTTTCTGCATGTCAACTGCAAGTAGTTGAGCAATTTTTTTTTGAAGTGACTCTTGTATTTTAATTAAATAGTTCCAGATTTGGACTAGCTGGGGTGGTGCTCTTAAATAATGAGTGAAAAATTCTTTATTTTCTATCTTTTTATACTTTATTTCTATCATTTTCTCCATTTTATCACAAAATGGGTTAATGGCCTGATTCATATGCTTTATTTAAAGCCTTTAGAGTGGAAATAGGAAAAAAAATGTTTTATTCATTAAATTTTTATTTCTTACAAGATGAAACACAAAATAAGTAGCAACACTAAAGGAGAGGATTTTTTTTCTTCTTTATAGCTCTGAAAGTACTACTATAAACAGGGGATAGGATTATAGCCCAGAAAGTCAACCCATTTGGAAAAGAGGACTGGGGAATCAGTGATACACAAACCTCCTCTTGACACATTCACAGAGGAATTCTGGTAATCATTTAATCTTCTAAAGACCAGTCCAGAATTTTTGATCAGTGGCCAAGTTTCTTTAAGTGGAGAAACCTATGCAGTTTGTTTATTGATAAAACCACTAAAAAACAACAGGTGGAAAAGGAAGGAAGAGAGTAACAGGTAGTTAGAAGGGTTGGTTCAAGAAAAAGCCAGTCAGTTGATAAAGAAAATAGAAGAGGAACCAATTTGCAGGAAAGTTGACTTAAATTTAAGTGATGAAGACACTGGTCAAGTGGGAGAAATTTTCAGCTCTGTGTATGAAATTTTGTACTTTCAACAGAAAACCAAGTAATATCACTATGCTGAGGGACTCTTGAAGGCAGAAATTACGCTCTGCTCCTTGTATGGATAAAAATAAAATAAGGGGGTTAATTCTACACTTCTGAAAACCAAAAAACTACACCAAGAGTATAAGTCAGAAGATAAACCCCTTCAAAACAAAGCCCTTGATATACAGAGGTTTTGAGAAGAGGTGATACCAAAATAGGTATATGCTTGGGATGGGAAATTTAGGTGAAAAGCAGCTGGAAAGCACTTGATCAGGCTGACTCAGCCATAGGTGGTGGTCTTGCAGAAACTACTTTATAATACCATCCACTGCAAGAAAAATGTTGAGATTTCTCTAGTTCCGTGAAATGCTTGATTCAATTTCCAACCAGATTTGCTGCAGTTCTCACAAATAATTGCTTAGGGTTTCATTCTTGTAATGCTTATGAGAACTCAGTCAGAACTCAATCTCTGTGGTACTCTTAAATGTTGAAAATTAAAAGAAATATTTCTTTTATTCTTTTTCTCTTTTCTTTCTCTCTTTTTCTATTTTTTCTCTCTTTTCTCATACTATAGGCCAGAAATCAGCAGATCTGATTGGAGAAACGGACTCTACGGCTCAATTTACCCTATGGTCACCTTGGACGGTGTGGTATTTGTAAATGTTGAAAATTAAAAAATTATTTCTTTTATTCTTTTTCCTTTTCTTTTTATCTTTTCCCTTTCTTTTATCATACTACAGTCCAGAAATCAGCAAATCTGAATGGAGAAACGGACTCTACGGCTAAATTTACCCTATGGACACCTTGGATGGCAACCTCTCAAACCCCTTGGATCAGAAGTTACACACCCTCCTTGGCCACCATCAGTACATATCACCAATCACCACTATCCTTTACATATCACACTCCTTACACAACCATCAGTACATTACACAACCAACACAACAACATAATACATACACCATACACATACAACAACATTTACATACAACAAACAACCCACTACACACAATTACATGGTCATGCAGGTCTCATGCACTCTCATGCAGGTCTCATGCAGGTAACATGCACTCTCATGCAGTCTCATGCAGGTCTCATGCAGGCTCATGCAGATCCCATGCAGGCTGTCATGCAGTCACATGTACTCTCTACCCTATCTTGTTGATTTTGCTGAGCATCACTCACTTGATACAGGGTTTGAGCTATTTTTCCTCACTTTACACCCCCTTTTTGTTGACAGGCTGTGCATACACATAACCTGAAGACTTTTTTTTCCCCTCATTTTTGGTTGTTCCATGGCATTTTCAGGCCAGCACAAATCCCTCAGTCTAGCATAAATCCCTCAATGCTGTGCAGCTAGGCCAGCCAAAATCCCTCACCTCACTCTCACCTTGTAGCTAATTCCCTCACTCTTGTCTATAAGGGGGCTCTCCTCCAGTTTTTCCCCCCTTCCTCACCAGATTTCCCATCAGATTTTTACACATAGTCTAGTA